>JAZBGY010001334.1:0-23891 GCA_037414755.1 Lydus trimaculatus | reverse complement strand
AAGCCGTTTTAACTTATAAATTAATTACTAATCATTCGATTGTTTTTTAGGGTAAAGGCTTATTTGCAAAGAAATCCTTCAAGAGTGGTACAGTAATCTTCGAAGAGGATCCTCTAGTCTCGTGTCAATTCTCATGGAATGCCGCCTATCATTACAGCGCCTGTAACCATTGTTTAAGGTATAAATTTGCAAAATTCCTCCCAATAATCTAATAGAATTCTATTAAAGACCTTTGGAGAATGCTGAAGAGAACGCACGTCGTTTAACTGGAAAATCCACCTTACAATTACCATACCCTGAATGTTGTACCACCGATAAGAGTCAATTAACATCATGTAATCATTGTGGTGTCCAATATTGTTCAACTGATTGTCAAATGAATGCATTCAACGATTATCATCGAGTATTATGTTTACAAACAATCGAAAGGAATAATGTGCATCCATTAGAACAGTTGGAGGAAGCATGGAAACATATCCATTACCCACCGGAAACCAATACGATAATGTTGATTGTACGTTTATTAGCGCGTATAATTCAATCAACAAATCGTGATGAAGCCATCCAACAAACTTTACAATTCTGCCATCGTACAATTAATGAAGATGCAGAATTGGCACATAAATTACTTGGTGATAAGTTTAAAGATCAATTATCACTTTTATACGATTTATTCACACAATCATTACCCCATGATGGTATTGAACAATTTCTAACACCTGATAGTTTTCAAAGTTTATTAGCATTGATTGGTACGAATGGTCAAGGTGTTGGTACAAGTCCTATAAGTCAATGGGTGGAGAAAACACAACATTTACCAATTAATGTTGAGGAACGTGCAAATTTAGATAAATTCATTGATGATTTATATGATGATATTGATAAACATTCCGGTAATTTCCTAAATAATGAAGGTGTAGCATTGTATGCTTTACAGAGTAAATGTAATCATAGTTGTACACCGAATGCTGAACCGACATTTCTACACAACAATCATCGATTGTCTTTGATAGCACTTAGAGATATTGAGGAAGATGAGGAGATCTTTATCAGTTATCTGGATGAGTGTAGTCTAGACCGATCTAGACATTCGAGACGGAAACAATTGATGGAGAATTATTTGTTTTTATGTAAATGCCAAAAATGTGAGGCACAAGCCGATGATCCGGATCTGACTAGTGAAGATGATGATGATGATGAAATGAGTGAATAATAAAGATTTTTGTTTTTTGTTTATTTTAAAGATTTTTAATTAGCAACAGATCCTAATGGGGCGAAATTGATTAATTTATTGCTATTTTCAGCAAGTTCAGCTATTGAAATTCGTCCACGTTGTCGAATAAATTTCGCCACAGTTTCCATCTCTATTTCCGATACAAAAATAAATTTCCCTCTATCATCAATAACACCAGTCAATATATTGTCGTTTTGTAAATCTTTGATACGATCAATAGCAGCTTGTGTTTTCAATTTGAAACGTGCTGCTAAATCTTCAATAACCACAACTTTATTATCTTTGATATATTTAACGAATTCTTGTAATAAATTCATCTCATTCCCCTCTACATTCTCTTCAAAACCTTCTTCTTCAACGGAGAATGCCTCTTTCATTTTCAAATATTCCTCATATTCACGACGTTCTTTCTCTTCTTTTGCTTTACGTTCCTCTTCTTCGCGTCGTTTCTCTTCTAAACGTTCACGTTCCTCATTCTTTTTACGTTCATCTTCAGCCAATTCTTGTTTTTTCTTACGTTCAGCACGTAGTTGTTCTTCAACTTCACGTTGTGCACGTTTCTCAGCTTTTGCTTCTAATTTCGCTTTCTTTTTTGCACCGATCTTACCTTCAGGTAAATCGATATTATCAATAGGACGGTCAGCTGCATCATTATCATCATCGGATGAATGTACTTGAGCTTGTTGTGCCACTGCAAAAAAACAGGTTTGTTTATTTTTTAAAAGTTACAGTTGTAATAAGTCACCATTTGCTCGTAATCTGGCACCACGATTACGGGCCATTTGTGCACGACGGGGAGCATTGTCACGATTACGATTCACCACAGGTCTTGGTTGAGGTTCTAAAATATAAAACTTGTTAATTAACTTTTTGGTTTTCAAACATATGGGGGGTGATTATTACTTTCTTCTTGTTTGGGGAATTTTAGAAACAATACAACTCCTAGTAGTATCACTAAAATTAATGCGCCTAATGCAAATAATAAAGCAAGATCCATGATTTAATTGGTGTGATAACACGATTTTTAAGAATTTTATGTGAAAAAAACGCAAAAACAAAACAACATAACCTATATTACATCTGTCATTTTGATAATAGGTAATAGGTGACATTAGCATGGTCGACTCGTTGTGCACTTATTATAAATATTATTATCATCTTATTTTTAATTCTACTCTAATAATGTTTATTAATTTACTTGTAAGTAATTCGAGAATATAAAAATTATCAAACAAATTCAACGGTTATTTATTTTAATCAATTTTCTAGTTTTCAAAATAGTAGTACGCCTATGGAATTGTTTATAGAAATCTGTATTATCGATCGATTTTATTGATTTACCGACAGTCACCTGTCGGTAGAGTAATTAAATCACTGCTATTGTTACCATTTTATTATGGAGAAACAGTGAAAATTCTTTGCAGTTTTACTTGAAAAATCCACAATTTCTCCTTGAAAATCTATTAACTTATGCTGATCTCATGTATAAAATACCGCTGGCGTCACAAGCCCAAAGTATTGTTCATTAAGTCCCATAGAGCGAAACCGGTACCAATTTGCAAATTAAACAACTATACACTCAAAAAACCCTAGTAGAATTCAAAAATAACCGCAAATTATCACTAAATTTTTTTATTATTAACATATTTGTTAAATTTACAATTAAAAAAAAGATAATTAGAGCATATTGGATTTATTTTGACTTTCCGACCAAGCTTTCGCAATTGTTCGCTTCATCTCATCATCACCTTTCTCGTACCTGTAAACGATTCATTTTAATAATTCTACAATTAAATAAATAATTAAGGTTTACATATTCTTCATTAATGACATGAGACTCTCGTTTGGATCTGTATTATTACTACTCGGTTTGAATTTATCAGTTTCAGCATCTTTTGCTTTCTTTTCAATCTGTGTAACACACGTCCAATTGGTTTCTTTCGCTTTAGCAGCATTAATTACAACCATATCTATAATGAGAAATTGTTAATTTTGGAAATCATACTCGTTAAAATTGTGTGTGGTATAAGTACCTGTCTTTATTTTCCAATTACTTGAATCCGGTACGATTTTATCTAATAGATTATTGATAGTGAAGACATAATCTTTATTTTCTAGATCTTTAACGTTTAATTCTAGAGTTTGATCGGTAAAAGTACAAGTAACGTTCTCTTGAGGTATTGTATGGACTTTCGGTAAAGTTACATAGAATTTCATGAATTTCGATGATTGATCCCAAGCTGAAATTTGCAAAAAAAATAAATTATAAAACCGATTGGGGGAAAAGAAAGTCACGAAAGTTCACCATAATTATTCAATTTCACTTGATAACGTTTCAATTGGTTACTATCAGAACTTGTAGTACTTTTCGGATTTAACTGATTATTTAACCGTTCCTGAAGATTTATAAGTTCAGTTGATAATTTCCGCGTTTCTAACGCCAATAAATCTCTAATACGTGGTCGTTGTGCTTGTTTCAAGAATTCTTCCAGTTCTGCAATGTCTTTCTTCAACTTCAAATACAAAAAATCGGATTATTATGGGAAATTTTGATTAAATTTCCTTAATTACTCACATCTTCGAGTTTTTCCGCCATTTTCTACGATTTTCCAATGATAAAACCGTATGAAATATAAATTGAGTTTTTCAAGAGAACAAAACAACAAATTTAAGGTTATATTAGACGCGACGCACTCGCGAATATTCCAAAAGATAAAATCCCTAAATCGGAGAAAGAACTAGAATGAACAGGACCGTATTTAGGTTTTTTTTTGAAACGAAAACATTTATTCTACAAAAAAAAACAACGAAAATACAAAAAATTCTTAAACAAAACAAATAGCCGATTTTCTTTTAAATTAATTAATGGCAGTCATCAATTATAAAATAAATCATATACTCTTATCATTATACCAATTAATAATAAATTCAATTTTTCTTTAAAAAAAAATAAAAATAAATACAATATTTGGTATATTCAGCATATAAATAAATTAATAATTTTAATTAAAAATTAAAAGTCTTATCCTCATCAAAATTCGTATGTTTCTCGACTTTCTTCTATAAAATCTAATATATAACGATTGTCATTTTATAAACAATTTATAATAATTCCGGTGAAATACTACAACTAGGTACTTGCAGTCTTTGTATAACATCATGTAATTGTGGATGATTATGTCCACTATATGATAATAATATTGGTCCATCTAATGTTGTTAAACAACCATCACAATTTAATGTTTTCTTTTTAACACAAACCCATAAATGTCGATTATTTTGTTTATCAAAATGTGTATAAATATGACCATTATGGATTAATACCAATTGACCACGACCACTCTTCATTAACACCAAACCACTACCACCTAGAAACAAATAAAATAACATTAAAAATATAACAATTACAACAATTATTATTATCATCAAAACATATATATATGTATAGATACGAACAAAAACTAAGTGTAAGTACAAAACACTTTATTGGAAAAATTATACATTGTATAATAATAATAATAATAATAAACAACGTAAAAGGAAGTGCAAAAGAGATTACAATTTGTGTTTTTGTCTTGTTTTTAAATAAAAAAAAAAATACAGGAAAATTTAGACACAAAAACCGTAAACACGTGTACAATTTTTGTAATTTCAATCAGTTTAAAAATTTTCCTGTATGTACAGGATGTCTTATTTTCGATGGTATTTCAGGTAAACTCCTATAAGCAAAGATCACACAAAATAATTGATGGCACATTTTTTTTTTATGACTAATCAGATGGTGTAATTACTTTTGATACAGTTTTTAATGCAGATTTAATCTGTTTTGTTCATTTTTGAGATATAACACTTGTTTTTTTTTTCTGATTCCAAATATATAGGGTTGGTGGCTCAAGTGTCGCAGTGATTCGAGATCTGCATGTGTAGAAGAGGGACAGAAATAAAAGTTTTAAGAACGTGTACTGCCTTTTTGACTGCCCCAAGGTACTACTGAGGTGTCACCGTATACTTTTATTTCCGTCTCTTCTCTACAAAATATTCGATCTCGAATCACTGCGACACTTGAGCTACCAACCCTGTATATGATTTGCTATGGTTATTTTCAATAATGAGCATTTTGTTTTAAATCCGATATTACAGGTAAAAATTACAAAACTATACTCAAAATAAACGTAGAGTGCTATGGAACAATTGTTTCTCTAATTATTAATTTTGATTTTTTTTTTCAATTATTGCGTTTTTACACAAAATTTATAAAACATATTTTTTATAAAGGATTTCTAGATAGTTCACCTGTGGATCCAGAGATAAATACATCGTAATCCAAAAAAATAAGCAAAATCAATGATTATTTGACAATTTCAAATAGCAATTGTTTCATAGCACCCTACGTTTATTTTAAATATACAGCTGCATCATTTTTACCTGTAGGATTTGTTTTTCTGTTGAAAATAACGATAACAAACCCTATATTTTTGGAATCAGAAAAAAATAAGAAATCAACGATAGTTCCAATTTGAAAAAACAATACAAGTTTGTGTTATAATCACAAAAGTGGTAAAACCTACTCAAAAATGAATAAGAGACAGATAAAATCTACATTAAAAACTGTATCAGAAGCAATGAGGATTTTTCCAATTTTTTTTAGAAATATGCAAAATAGTGGAGAAATCAAAAAACTTGAATAACTCCAAAACAAAAATAGCAAGAATCTTATGACACTATCTGTGCCATTAGTTATTTGGTGCGATCACTGCTTATATGAGTTTACCTGAAATACCATCGAAAATAAGACAGCCTGTATATAAAGCAGATCGATAATACTATATTCAATATACAATTAAAATTATTACTAATATATAAGTAAATAATAATAATAATGATAATAAAAATAATTAAAAAAAAAAATCAAATCAGTCTACAAAAATCTTTAAAAGAATCAAAAGAAAAAAAATAATAATAAATTTGTCACAATCACAATATTGGAATTTTTTTGTAAAATCCTCAATTCGAGTCTTCTTTTCTTTAATTTGTTTGTTTGTTTGTTTGTTTGTTTGTATTTCTTATAATAATTGTTAGGCGGTTTTTCTCCACCCATCATCCACCGATTATAATATAAATACAATTTATAATGATGTCTTCCATAGGACTTCTTGTAAATTTTCAATAGGAACCTCAGTATCTTCATCCGGATTAAATATATCTGGTATTGGTGGATGTGTATGCATATTTGGCCATTTAACAATATTACCATTTAATGTCCAACATACAGCTGCACATTTTTCATTTGTACGACTATTCTTACAATACCAAAATGCTTTACCTTTATAAACACTCTTCTTATAAAATACATAACCATCAACGATTAATCGAGGATTACCACGTTTGCCCAATATACATTGGAGTGTGCCTACAGATAAAATAATACACTTTTGACAACAATCATAATAATAACAATCAATCAATCAATAAATCAATCAATAATAATAATAATAGAGAAAAAAAAACAACCAATAATATAAGCATGAAATCAACTACTAGTTTATATGGCATTTTAATTAGCATGCAACATACAATAGAATGGATGCTGAAATGCCATATAATTGTTTTTTATTTTATTTTATTTTATTGTTTTGTGGTGTATTATTTTACTGAGGTAATTCGTAATAACACCATTATTATCAACTACTACACCCATCCACTAGCTACAAATTAATAAAAAATTTACACAGAAATTGCACTAAAAATTCACAAAATCGCAACACCGATCAAAAAAAAAATCAACGATAATTTCAAATAAATCAAAAAATAAAAGAGAGAGAAAGAATAGCAGAAAAGCAATATTTCCATCAATTTCCTTTTATCTAAATTAACAAATTAAAAACAAAACCTACCTGGCGTTGATGAATCATACATAGTTTTCCCATGCTCATTTAACCATTTCGATGATGATGATTCACCTAAACTCGAATCACCACCATGCTGTGATTGTTGTTGTTGTTCATTATCATCAATACATGATTGTGAATTATCATCTTTCGGATCGATTGGTTCTTGTTTTGGTTTGATTAAAGCTTCCGGATATTCTTGTTGTTGTTGTTGTTGTTCATCGATATGTTGTTTCTTTGTTGGTGGTTGTTGTGGTGGTGGTGATTTTAATGGTTTTGGACTTTCCAATGGACGTAGATGTTGTATTGGTTTGATGACTTTCTTTACAGGTCTTGGTCGTTTCATTATATTTTGTCTTTGGTCTGGTGGTAAACTATAAGAGCCACGGTTCATACCATAACCATTTGATTCCTATATTATTTTTTTATCAAATAATGATAATAATAATAATATTAATAACAAAAATGGGTATAAATATACGACATACTGATGATGATGATGGTGATGAATGATTATCGGTTAAACCTTTAACTTTCAACATTTCAGCAACACGCATAAATACAGGTATTTCTTCTTGACTAACACTAACTTCACCTTGATACATAAATTGTAATAAACTACATAATGCACCATAATTCACATCTGGTAATATAACAATTGGATGTTTACTTGGATTGGCACGAAATAATTCTTTAAAAAATGGACTACAAACTGATAAAACAGTTTTATGGGCTTTCATAAATCTACCTTCTGCTGCTAATGTAACATCAACTAAATCTTCATCTTTTAATAATGAATTAAAACCAGAACTTAAATTACTATGGAAATTATTCCAACATAATGAAAATTGTTCACCTTCCATTGTTGTTTTTTATTAGTTTTCTTAATCTTTTATAAAGATTATCACAAAATCTAGAAGACAAAAAAAAACGTTTATTTTTTTCTGAAATTACAGCCTTTTTAGATGTAAAAATCAAATTACCCTACTGATTTTTCATATAAATTGTTGGAAATTTACCAAATTATTGAACAGAAATTGATTAAATTGGTGATTTTGTTGTTTTTTGATCAAAATTTACAATAAGCATCACATAAGCATGAAAATGGTGGCTGGCTTCGAAATATTTTGACAGACTTATAACCGTTTGACAGACAAAAATCGATATGTAACTTCAACCACTTCTACACCACAAAAATTAACAATAAAACAATTCAAAAACGATTTATTCCCAATGTAAAATGACCCAAATTCGAATTAGTTTGTTATAATTAGATGAAATTATACGAAATATTGCTTCTTCTAGCCACTGATAATAAATAGAATTGGGGGAATTCTTGTGACTTTAGACACAAATTCCATATTAGACGTGTAATTTTAGACACTTTCTTGTAAGAAAATCGAATAAAACCGTAAATATTTATAATAAACTGAATTTTAATCAAATCTACCTTAAAGCTCTACAATCGTTTGTAGAATTTGCATAATTGTCGTATCTTTTGGGGAAATTTTGAAAATTCGATATTCGTTTCGTTGTAGCTTTAGACACATAAAAATCCAAACTAACCTCAAAAACTTATCGATTTTCCAAATGTTTACAAAACCGTTGTAATCTAATTTAAATTATAATTGAAAAAACATGTCGTATGATTCAGTACAAACAACGTAAGTATTCCAATCAAATTGTTTAATTATTAAAAAAATTAATAAAAAAATTTAGGACTTCGCCCTTATTAAAATGTCTAGTAATATCATGTCCAAACTATGAAACTGCTGATAATCAAACAATAAAATTTTACAATTTCCCATTAGAGAGTGTTGATCGTGCATTAACGAAACGTTGGAAAGAGAAATGTGGTGTTGCTGCTGATCATGATACAAAACAATCAAAAGTTTGTTCACAGCATTTCACAAATGATTCATTTTTAGATAAAACACAAAAAAAATTAAAACCAAATATTGTACCAAAATTGAATTTAGATTGGATGTTTGGTGCACCAGAAATACGATCAACAATAAATAATATTGAAAGAAATCGTTATCCATCTAGTGCTGCAATTAAATTAATAAATTTCGATAAAGTTGTTGAAGTTGTTGATGAAAATGATAGTTTAAAAGAACGTTTAAAACAATTAGAAATTGAATTGAAACCAATTACAAAACAATTAGCAATACATAATACAAAAGTGAAATGTTTACAACAAGAATTGAATCGTTTAAACAATTTGATTTATCATCAATCAGATCGAATTAAATTACGTTGTAATAGTAATGGTAGAATTGAAACGAATTTAATGAATAAAGTATTCTCACAGGCGCAAATTCATAAATTAATTAACAAAAAACGTAAAATCTTCTGGAGTAATGATGATCTAGCTATGGCATTCACATTACGACATTTAGGTGGTAAAGAATGCTATTGTTATCTAAAAAATAAACTAAATTTACCATTACCATCACTATTAGCTGTACAAAGATGGGCAGCTTCAAATTTCTAATAAATTCGTTTTGTTATCCACAAAAATTTTGTTTAAATTCTCCTTTAATCTTTACAGATAATGTCGTGTATTGTTTTCGGTTGTCCTAATGGCAACGATATTAATCCATCTGTACAATATCATATTTTCCCTAAACAACCAACAATTGTGCAACAATGGATTCAAGCTAGTGGTGTAGAAGCCGATCAAATCGATGTAAATACAGGTAATTTATACAAAAAAAAATTACGAGGAAAGTTGATGTAAAATTGTTGGAATTTTAGCAAAAATCTGCTCGATTCATTTCAACGAGCATAGTTATACTGATCGATCTAGTTCAAACGGTTTAAACAAGATTTTGAAGCATGATGCTATACCAACTCTACATCTACCAACTGAAATTATAATAAATCACGAGAATAACAAACAAACTGTTGCAACATCGAATAATGCAAAATATGAACGTGTAAAAACGTATCTACAATTGTCGAATTTGATAAAAGAGAATAAACGTTTACAAGAAAAAATCTGTACGTTAGAGAATCGTTTGAAAGTCGATAAAACTTTATTGGATAATAAGAGAGTTTTATCGAAACAACTCGATTTGAAATTAACAAAAATCCGACAAATTCATTGTACAGTACAACGTTCTGTTTTATCAATACAGAAACAAAAACAATTATTATCGAAAGTATTCTCTGAACAACAAATTAAATTGTTGAGTGGTAAGAAACGTGTTGCATGGACAGATGATGATATGGCTGTTGGTTTTACAATACGTCATCTAAGCAATAGACGTTGTTATTTGCATTTAACAAAAAATCTAAATATCCCATTACCAGGTGTGTCGAGTATTAAACGTTGGATGAGAGCGAAACGTGATAGAAAAAGACAACAAATTATTGCTAATAATAATAATGATGATAATGAATAAAAATTTTATTTGTTTTTATAATTAATTCCTCAATTGTTTATCGGCTTTTGTTAAATTTACAAAATTCTCCAATTCTTTAACTCTTAAACGACTCCACACCATATAATCATTCAATGCAACCATTTGGGCGGCATTTAAAGCTGCCGCTTCCGGATATAGAACTGTCGTACAACCTAAACCTGATGGTACATTTAGACTTGACCAAATATCACGATCAACATTATCAGATTTGATTGGTGGACAATTTATTACTGGTAATGGTGAATTACCGGATATCACCGGTCCTAAACCGTTTGAACGGCCAGCAACAGCAATAAAAACAATTTTCAATGGTAATGATTCATAATAACGGACAATTTTCAATGTTTCTTCTGTTGTTTTATGTGCTGATGTTACACGTAATTCAGTTTTTAAACCAAGTTTCTCACAATATTTCTGTATTGTTTTACAATGTTCTTGATCTGATTGACTACCCATTAAGATAACAATAAGATGATCATTTGGTGGATTTAAATGGTCTAATTGTTGATTGACCCATTCGAAATTACGTTTAACTGTATCTAGATCGGATTGTGTTACTGTCGCCAAATTACGATAAACTTGTTTGTCGACCATTAAACGTTTATCACCAGATGGCCATAAACGCCAACTATCTGAATCTATAACATCAGCTACCAAAATTTCACCATTATTATCAACACCAAATTCGATTTTCATATCAATTAAAGCACAATTACGTGTTGACCAAACTTTCTCTAATATTTCAAATACTAAAATCGATGTTTTTGTCATAATATCAACTTCATTTGGACCTTAAAAACAACAATAATTATGAAATTCTGTGTTATCAATTGGGAAGGTTATGTGTGTAAGTGTTATCAACAATTACAGTAAAATTCCTATTCTAAATTTATTGTTTATTGAATATAACATACCGATCAAGCGACCATTAACCTTGAACTCGGCTGAGATAATCTGTTCAGTAGACCATTGGGGGTCGTGGTTTGCATCATCTTTAAAAAACGTTTCATGTTTCGGTGGATAGAAGCGATAACCTTCTTTAACACCCTGATGACGTTTTAGAAATGAACCAGTAGCTAAACGGCGTGTCACCCATTCGATTGGTATCATTTCACAACGTTTTGATAAGAAAGCTGTATCGGTGACCGATTGCACAAAAGCCGTTTTTACACCTAGAAAAAAATTGTGTTACTGTTGCCAAATTATTGTTTATCCAAACAAACACAAGACTACACTAACTCACCGACAGTATTGAGTATTTCGAAGACTTTAGCATTGGTTTTATTCGAGATAGCACCTTTACCTACCAAATCATTAGCTTTAACACCATCACCGGCCGTAATACGGTCTTTATTGAGTAGAAGACATAAATCATGTTTGTCTGGTAGTTCATAGACTTGTTTCGTTTTGCCTTCAATGAGTAAACGGCCCAATTTATAGCCTCCAACTGTAAAAATTCAGAAAACAATTGTTAAATGTTCAATTTTGGGCAACCCTGTCCACCTGTTGCTTACAATAAAAGTGAGGTTATAAAACACCACAAATTGTTTAAAATCAACAAAAACCTACCTTCTTTTGGATTAACCATTGTTTTCTTGTTTAATTAGCCAAAAAAACAGTCTACAATTCAAGAAAGACACTCGAGTTACAATAAGAAACAACAAAAATCCGCTTTTAATAAATTCCAATAATTGTTGAATTAATCACAAAATGCGCATGCGTTTTGTTACCAATTATTAACAAAAAATTTGATTACCCCATTATTTTTCGTTTTATATTTACGTAAATTATTGAAAACAAACATGTTTATTTGATTCGATTATCAATATTGTGCAAGAAATCTATTCTAAATTAAAAAAGGGATCATTTACAACAACAATTGGTGGTGTGGATTGTTTGAAATACAGCCGCAATAGAGGGGATACACGAATCACATGGTTCTTTAAAATTAAAGTAAAAACCCAATTTATCCGAAATAATCGTCAAATTTATTCTGATAAGTGTTAAGAAAAGACAGCAAGAATCTCACAAGTGAGTATTTATTGTCTGTTTCCTTATTATTTTTGAAGTAAAGTAAAAATTTGGCGGCTATCTATTATTTTACTAATTCTATGGTTAAACAATGTGGTTCAGGGGTGTACAAAATTGTAAATTTGGAGGGAAATTTCAAATGTTTATTTTTAAAATTAAACATCCCTCTAATACAGAATCTCAATCTATATCGGTGTATTTTAAATAAAAAATATGATAATTTCACATAAAAATTACCGAATTTGGTGTTTTATTAAAATTAATTTTGTTTACATCCTGTCCGAATCGAATAATCACAAAATGGTGTAAACAAACTTAGTTGAATTGTTTTTTTGTTATGATTTATGATAACAGATTGCATCACGTTTATCATAAGAGTTAGGGGGAAAAAAATGTGATTCGAAAGAATTGTATGACGAAATGCTTCATGCAAATTTCACAATTTTAAAGATATTGGGTTATCAGTATAAAAGGTCATTTAAGAAATTTTATTTACCAATTACTACGTACATTTTTAATTCAATTATTATTTGGTGTTTACAGTTATTAAAACAAATCATGTCACAACTCGATAAAATTTGTGAACATTCAACACCTGAAGAAGAGCTAGAATATCGAATGAAACAAATCTCGATTGATAAAAGGAAGGGACGTGGTGCTGTTGATTCAGGTTTAACGCATGAATGTGGTGTTTTCGGTGCTATAGCATGTGGTGAATGGCCAACAACAGCATTAGAAATTTCACAAATCATCTGTTGGGGTTTAGTAGCTCTACAACACCGGTACGTACAATTCTTCAAATTATTAGCTATTAGATGATGATGATTGCTTTGTAGTGGTCAAGAATCCGCCGGTATTGTAACAAGTGAGGGTAAATGTTCGAAATATTTCAATATTGTTAAAGGTATGGGCTTGATCAGTAATATCTTCAATGATCAAGCTATAAAAAAATTAAAAGGCAGTATCGGTATTGGACATACACGTTATTCAACTAGTGCTGCATCAGAAGAAGTCAATTGTCAACCATTTGTTGTACATACAGCACATGGGGCATTAGCTGTTGCCCATAATGGTGAATTGGTGAATTGTGAAAGTTTACGAAAAATGGTACTAGCACGTGGTGTTGGTCTATCAACACATTCTGACAGTGAATTGATAACACAAGCATTATGTTTAAATCCACCAGAAGGTGAAATAAATGGTCCTGATTGGCCGGCAAGAATACGACATTTAATGCAATTAGCACCATTAAGTTATTCATTAGTGATTATGTTGAAGAATAAGATTTATGCTGTACGGGATCCGTACGGTAATCGGCCGTTATGTCTCGGCAAAATGTTGCCGATGAATGAACGTAAGATTTTTGTAATTGCTTAATTACAAAAATACAAAAAAAAAATTCTTTTAGCTCTCGATGGTGATTGCGATGATAGTCGTGAAGCGGAAGGTTGGGTCGTCTCATCTGAATCATGTGGTTTCTTATCAATTGGTGCCCAATATGTCCGTGAAGTCTTCCCCGGTGAAATAATCGAAATGACACGTCACGGTATCCGTACTATTGATATTGTTGAACGTCCTGAAGATAAAATACAAGCTTTTTGTATCTTTGAATATGTTTATTTCGCTCGTGCTGATAGTATCTTTGAAGGACAAATGGTATATGCTGTACGTATGCAATGTGGCCGGCAATTAGCCATCGAACATCCAGTTGAAGCGGATATTGTTAGTTCTGTACCTGAATCGGGTACAGCAGCAGCACATGGTTATTCACGTCAAACTGGTATCTCATTTGCTGAAGTTTTATGTAAAAATCGATATGTTGGACGTTCATTTATACAACCAAGTAATCGATTGCGACAATTGAGTATTGCAAAGAAATTCGGTGCATTATCTGGTAGTGTTAAAGGTAAACGTGTTATTTTAATTGATGATTCGATTGTACGTGGTAATACAATTGGACCGATTATCAAATTATTGAAGAATGCCGGTGCTACTGAAGTACATATACGTGTAGCTAGTCCACCATTATTATACCCTTGCTATATGGGCATTAATATACCAACAAGAGAGGAATTGATTGCTAATAAACTATCACCTAGTGAATTAGCAAAACATGTCGGTTAGTTTATCAAATTAATTAAACAATTTTTGTTTATATTAACAAAAAAAATTTGGTTTTTTAGGCGCAAATAGTTTGGAATATTTGAGTGTTGACGGTTTAGTAAAAGCTGTACGTTCTGATATTAAAACAAAGAATGCCCATAAAGTCGGACATTGTACAGCTTGTCTAACTGGTAATTATCCAGGTGGTGAACCACATAAAGATCTCGATTGGTAGTTGGTTTTTTTTATAATAAAAATAATTACAAAAAAATAATTTTACTTATAATTCGAATATTTTGCAAGTTTCTCTATATCATCAATAGATGTTGGGCAGTTTTTTGTTAAAACAATCGGACCATCATCAGTAATTAGAATATCATCCTCAATACGTACACCTAAACCTTTAAATTCAACAGGTACTTGATGTTTATGATTGATATAAACACCTGGCTCGATTGTTATCACCATACCAGGTCGTATTTGTATATTACGACTAATTAACGGTGTATCATGTACATCCATACCTAAATAATGTGAAACATGATGGGGACAGAATTGATAAGCGGCCTAAAATTTGTAAATAAACAAATAAATAATAATAATAGTAATAATAATGGAAAACTACTTGTAAAACAGCTTGATTTGTGATGTTTTTCGATATCAATCCGATTTCTTGTAAACGTGTCCCCAATAGATAACACATTGAATTAAATAAACTATCTAATGTTGGATAATTATAACATAATTTTATCAATTCTTTTTGTGTATCATAAACAATATCATATAATAATTGTTGTTGTTTATTAAATTGTCCATTTATAGGCCATGTACGTGTAATATCACTAGAATAACCACCATATTCACATCCAGCATCCATCAATACCATCTCACCATCATTTACAATTTGATTATTATCGATATAATGTATATAATTAGCACGTTTACCACCAGCTACCACTGGTGGATAAGCTAAATATTGTGCACCTAATCGTCGACATTCATAATCAACTTTAGCATAAATTTCATGTTCATTTATACCACAATATGAATACTTTATTGTATCAATAATAGCATCCGTTGCTATATTACAACTCAATTGCATTAATTCGATTTCATTTTGTGATTTAATTAAACGTTGATTATGTATGAAGATTTTCGGTGATTCACAGATTTTCTTATTGATTTGATTCAAACAATCCAACATGATTTTATGGATATTCATCTGGATTGGTGTGATAAAATCGTACCATAAATGTAGATTTTTATGTGTTTTCAAATATAATTGTAGATAATTTCGTAATTCATTTATCGGTAGACTTTGATCAACACCAAAATGTTCTGGTGCCAATTCTGGACCAGTTCTTGGGCCATCCCATAATTCGGAATGTTCATCTTTTTCACGCATAAATAATGTTATACAATTCGAACCGGTACGTGTTGTTGTTAATATTAAACAACTATCAGGTTCTTGACAACCGGTTAAATACAGAAAATCGGTATTTTGTCGAAAAACATACGGAATCTTATCTGACATATATTGTTTCGATGCTGATGGTATAATTATCTACAATATAAAATCAAAATTAACTATTTTCTATTAAATTAAAGATTAAATTTAATGATGCTGACTAAATGTTGATCAATATTCGGTTGGGATTTTGATGAATATTTGATTAAATTCTCCAAAAATAATTGTCGACGTTTCTGGTATTCTTGACGTGTTATCAATGGTGTTATCTCATTTTTACGTAATAAATGTGGATGTGTATCATGTGTTGGTTGTCCTAAGATTTGTACATTTGTATTTTGTATTGAATTTGTTTTATCTTTGGTTGCTTTTTTACAAAATTGGAAGACTTCTGTAATACAAAACAAAATATTGTTGAAATTTAAAAATTTGCTATTAACACTTGTATGGATATTACTTGATTTATAAATCGAGGTTAATTTCAATAAAGATTTACTTGTTAACATTTTGTTATAATTATAAAATAAATTATTTACAAAAATAAAATTTCAAATAAATTTTTAGGTTAGGTTCTGACATTGACAGATGTCACAGACGGTGTTGCCAATTATATTTCCAACAAATCCGCAGATTCAACAAATTCAAACTAAAACGTAAATAAATAGAAGAAAATTTGTTATATCAGACAATTACTATGTTTGTTTTTATATTCAAGCGAGTATGTTACTTTTTTTCACATTATTACCTCCTAGTTGTAATGGACTAAAGTGTAAATCAGTAGATGTACCGAAAATTTGCCATACTTGACACTGTAGTGATTGAATGAAAGCAATTGTAGCCAATATAATCAAATAAAATCCCTAGATCGTCTAACCGATTATGTACCATGCGATCAAATAATATGCCAATAATAAATTGAATTTAAGTTCTAGTTGCAGCTTAACCTTTCTTAAATCGGCTTAAATCTCACTAGATATAAGATTCAATTGATATAAAGAGAATTTATTGTTTAGGAAATTCGAATAAGGCCTACATATTGACTAATTTCAGGACTAATCTGAGAAATGCGTACTTAAGTGAAGCTTAAGCGTAAAAACACTGCCTAAAACATGAAATTACTATTTTAACTGATTCGTCAAAAATCTGTATTATTCACGTATTTAAATTATTATTGCTGAAATTATCAATAAAGATTTAATGCTAAATGTACAAATATATATCTGATTTTTGTATGAAAGATATTTATGTAAAAGTAGAGAGCGGTAAAGGAGGAAGAACAGGGATTTTTGCAGTTGTGGGAAATTCTATGATAAATCGTTGTTAAAAATACAATAATACAGGAAATACGCATAGAAATGATAAGATAAATGTTTCCTTTTAATAATGAAAATCTACATGCATTATAAACAAAAACAGTTTGATTGTTGTAAAGAATTATGGAAAAATCTCTTAATATTATAAATCAATTTAATACCAAAGATTTGATAGATTTATTAGAGAAAGTTTGTAATATTCTAATAGTTGCATTCGTATTCCTAATTTGTTTGTTTGTAATTATTGCAGAATGGCTACAGGGAATTTGAGGATGTTTTCAAACGAAAAAACGTAACAGGTCAATACTTTCTGGTAAGTAAAAAACTAAATCAATAATTCTCAAAATTATTTAAAATATTGTAATTATATAGAGTTTAAGTGAATTTGAGATAAGTCGATGGAAATTACCGATAGTTTTAAAAAACCGTCTATGGCTATGTTTAACAAATCTAAAAAAAGATCCTCAATCATTCTTAAATAAAACAACAACAACAATAAAGCCTCAAATTGCCACAATTAGGCCACGAATTATACAAAATCGACCAATTCAAACCGAATTAGAGAATGTCATACGAAATCAATCAGAGAATCGTTATCTACCGAAACGGCCACCAAAGCCACGATTACCATCACCACCACCTTTATCACCCCCAACATATCTACCTATGGAGAAATCGAATCAAAACCAACTACAAAACAGTGTAAGTTATGATGAAAGTGGTTATCTACTACCGGATGGACAATTAAACGATGATAAAAATCGTAAATTTGTACCAATTTCGGAACGATCACCAATGGTATTACCGAGAGATAATCCACCAGATGAACATGATTATGTTGATGATTCTGAGATTGGTGGTGTTGAAGAGACTTACGAACCGGCACCAGTATCATCACCACCACCACCAACAACAACAACAAAACCATTAGAGATTAGAAATGAAATCGATATGGGTACTTTAAGTAAATTTAAGAATTTATTCAAACGATTCCATGATAACAACAACGAACAAAAATCGAGTAATATTTATGTTAATCAAGTGATGAAAAGTGAATCGCCACTATTTAAGAGACACGATCTTGATAAAATACCAATAAATGATATACGTTTACGTCCATTACCAGCATTACCAACAATAACAACAACTGATAATGAAGCAATTACCCAAGAAGAATCCCAAGAAGTAATTTATGAGAATAATGAAAATACTGTTGAACAAA
This sequence comes from Lydus trimaculatus, assembly GCA_037414755.1. Taxonomy (NCBI): domain Eukaryota; kingdom Metazoa; phylum Arthropoda; class Insecta; order Coleoptera; family Meloidae; genus Lydus; species Lydus trimaculatus. Next base: position 5,201 of record JAZBGY010001334.1, on the reverse strand, counting down.
AACTACCATTACCGCCTGTAAATTTGCCACAAATCCCACAAATTGATTATTTGAATACTGGAAAACACTCTGAAACCGATTCAGTTTCCCCAACGTTATTTGATGAGGATGGTGAAGATGCTGATGATTTAGAAGATTACGATCAATGTATTTGTATGTAAAACAATAACTAAAATTATCAATAATTGTTAATTAATTTTAAAAATTTCCACAGTTAATCTGAATGATGAGCCATTCTATCGTAATACGGATAGAAAAGGTGCTAAACAACTATTGAAAGATTTACATGATGGTGCCTTCTTATTCCGACCGAGTAAACGTTATTTTTTAACATTGACAATCAAATTCGGTGGGAAATTCTTCAATTTAGGCATCGAACGTACCAATAACAATAAAATCCGATGCGAATCGAATGGTAGCAGTACATCACCGGAATTTGCAACAATCAATGATTTTATCAAATATTTCACAAGAAATCCACTAACATTCCAATATGAAACAAATATTGTTGAAGTCTTTTTAGAGAAAGCTTTAACACAAGATTTGTTTTAAAAAATAAATAAATCAACAATTACATAAAAAATATGAGCAATTATTTATTGCAAAAATGCAGCAATTTGTTGTTAAATTTTTATTAAAAAAAAAAACAAAATCAATGTTTACGTCTATCATAATCTCGATGTCTTTCATATGAACGACTCCGTCTACGTCGCCGATGATGATGATGATGATGATGATAATCATCATAATCATCATCATAAGACCGTCTATTAGATGATCGTTGATTATATCTATCACCATTTTTATATTTATTTTGTTTATAATCATCATATTTACGACTTGAACTACCTGAATGTGTACTATGGCGACTGATTGATGAATTTGGTCGTTCATTACTATTACGTTCATTATTATCATCAGAATCTTTACGTTCTTTTTCTAATAAATAAATACGATATTCATCCATTTGATTATTGATTACTTCTCTTATAATTTCTGTGTGATTTTTACGATTCATATGTACAGAACGATATTTTATACGGCGACGTTTCGCATCTCTTTCCATTGCTAATAATTCTTTATAACTTAACGATTTATCTGTTGTGTCTTTCTTGGGGATTACGCTAGAATTTAATAAATGTTAACAAATGAATTTTGGATTAATCAACAACATACGTTGTGAATTCAGGTGGTGTTTGTGGACCTGTTGTATTCTCAATTGTGTAATTATAAAATGCCAAACGTTCATCTGGCGAATATGTTGAAATATAACGGTTTGATGTTCTTGGATCCGGCTCTAAGCCATTCCATGCTGTATTACACAAATAATAACAATTTTATTATAATCATTATGTTTAAATAATTTGTTAACAGAGATGAAGCAGTTTATTCTACATTTTTTTTTTCTCCTTTAATTCGATTTTAATTAATTTAAAAATTAAAACTTTGAAAAAAGGATATCTAGAAAGGATATAATTATTGTTTAACAATCTAGATTTATATAAATTATTATTATAACTGCATTGTATGTCTGAAAAAAAAAATTGCAAATGTACTGCCTCAATTCTATACGAATCAATATTATGCTAGAAATTTATAGAATTTTTATTGATAAAATTGTTTACCTGGTCGAAAACTAGGATTCTCCATTAATTGTTTTCTAATAATGTCGATTTTTTTGTGTTGATCTACAATTAAAATCAAAAAAATTAGTTTTTTTTTTGATTACAAATTTAGATCAATACCTATATAGATTGATTGTGTTGGATCTGTTAATGATTCCGATAAGAATTGTTCATTTAAATGATAGCCTTCACGTTTTAATAAACATTTCTCTATATGATTATTCCAACAATTTGGCAATATTCTATGATTCGGATCTATTGGACAATGTACGAAACTTTCAGCCTAAAGAATACAAATTTTACAATAATTTAATAAATTAATAAAATTATAATTGAATCATTTTTCAATTACTTTTTGTACTTTATCTTCAGTCCAATTAAGAAATTTTAAAATCGAATTAATACGTTCACGAGACGATGTTATAACTTGATCTAGATTTTCGAGTTGTTTTTTACGTATTTCTATATTAAAATCCATTCTAATTAATCTATAATTTATTTATAAAAAAAAACACTAATTAATTATCACGATAATACAATAGAAAAATGTGGAAAATAACTGGAAATTAACATGATTTAAAACGGGAGTTGAAACAAAACGAATCTTGATATAACCTCAATTAAGCAAACTCTTTTGACAGCAACACTACCAAAATTATAAAAACAAAATCACTAATACAAATAACGATAATAATCGTTAAATATAGCGCAATTTAACCAATTTTAACAAAATACTTGCAATAAACATCAATTTAATTCTACTTACAGCATAACAATTAGCCTAATTAACGATTTTACGCTGGTAAAATAACAATTGATATAACTGGCGATAAATTTAATTAATTGTTGATACGTAACTATAGTAACAACAGTTGACAAATGTCAATAATGCTGTCAAATATCTAACCTAAAAATTTTGACAATCTTCAAATTTTGGAATAGTCATCGATTAATTGTTGAAATTTGTGTAGAAATTCTTCAATAATGTCGGATTATTTTCAAGAAATGGGTTGGCAACCTTTGGGCGATGGTGAAACCCCTAATCATTTACTACATCTAGCACGTTTATTTCGTGATTTTAATGTTTTCGATGAATCAATGATGAACCAATCGTTAGCACCACCAGCTTCTAAAACTGTTGTCACCAATCTACCAACAGAAACTATAACGAAATCTGGTATTATAGAATTCTTTGAATAGTTATAGGAAAATTTGTAGTTTTTCCTTAAATTATTATTTTGTAGGTAATCAATGTCCTGTTTGTTTAAAACAATATTCGATTGGTGAAAGTGTTAAGAAATTACCGTGTAAACATTTATATCATCCTGATTGTATTCTACCATGGTTATCTAAAGTAATTATTTAAACAATTTGTTGTGTAATTGTTGAGATTATTGTTGATTTTAGACAAATTCTTGTCCGTTATGTCGATACGAATTAGCAACAGACGATGAAGATTATGAAGCATTCCGTAAAGAGAAATTACGAAGCAAACAACGGGAAAACGAAATAGAGATATTACACAATTCGATGTTTTCGTGATTTTGTTTATTATTTGGGGCGGGCAAGGGGGTTATGGTATTTAAATAAATAATTGTTGTTATATCAGATTTGTTTTATTGATAATTTTTCGTAGTTCTTACATAAACAATCCCTGAAGGCATTTCGACTTTATCAACATTCCCTGTGAATATCTTCTGGGCATCTTCATCTTTAACACTAGGCAAAATCATGACTTTATCGCCAGGCTGTTAACGACAATTGTTAGAATCCTGGATTTTATGCAAAAATCAAACTTACCATCCAATTGGCCGGTGTAGCGACTTGTGGAATTCTATCGACCAACTGTAACGAATCTATAACTCTCAAGATTTCACTAAAATTTAATAAATTAGCTGTTTTTGTTGTTGTTTTTTTTTGTAAATGTGAAAGTCTTACTCGACATTTCTACCGGTTGATTGTGGATAATGCATCGATAATCTTAAAACATGTTTCGGATCGATAATATACAAAGCTCTAACAGTTAGGGCACGTTGTTCATCATCTTTATGCTGTACATCAATCATATCCAATTTAACAGCTAATTCACGTGTCTCATCTGCTATAATCGGATATGGAAAATCACCACCAGGTATATCCTGACAATACGATTTGATATCATTGACCCAATCAACATGATCTTTGAGTTTATCACAAGAATGTGCCAATAATTTAACGTTACGTTTGATGAAATATGGCATATGTACAGCTAAACGACCCAATTCTGTTGTACAAACCGGTGTGAAATCGGCTGGATGCGAAAACAAAACAACCCATCTAAAATCGAGTATTTTTGTGTTTGCTTATAATATTAAAGATTATATTGTTTTTTGGACTTACTTGCCATCCTGCCAGTTGTAGAAATCGATAGGTCCTTGGGTAGTTTCGGCTTTAAAATTTGGAACAACGTCACCTAATCTCAAAGACGGCATTCTGCTGAAGACTGAATTTGAGCCGCTCTTGCTGCATGTCTTTATATAAAAGTGATGGAAGTGAAAGTGCGATGTCATAGTTGGGTGGTGTACGTGATCATAACAAGATAACCCGATAGGGTTATTTTTGTTAACAACAGATCAACGACCAAATTTTTAATGATAAGAAGAAAAAAACAATATATTTACATAATTTGTTTATTATTAACAATTTTGCGTTAGTATAAGAAAAATTCCAGTAATAACAAGCTTAATTTCCTTAATTAATAAAGCAGCAGTTGTATTTTTGAGTAATTAATCGACTTCTTCAACTGTAGGCCCTTTATTGCCACCACTAGCACCACCTTGACCACTTTGATGCAATTTCATCATAATCGGTGAACATTCTTTTTGTAATTCTTTCAATTTATCTTCAAATTCATCTTTTTCAGCTAATTGATTCGCATCTAACCATGCTAGAGCTGTTGAACATTTCTCTTGTAACAATTTCTTATCGCTTTCTGGTAATTTCTCAATAGGAGCCTCTTCACCAGCCTATAATACCAATATTGATTTATTTTCCAAATTAGAATTCAAACAAAATATATATATCTACCTGTTTAACACTGAAAATGTAGCCTTCAAGTTGATTTCTTGCAGTAATACGTTCACGTTGTTTATCATCTTCAGCACGATATTTTTCCGCTTCACTCAACATACGATCAATTTCAGCTTTTGATAATCGTCCTTTATCATTGGTGATGGTGATTTTCTCAGATTTGCCAGTACTACTATCTTTTGCGGAAACATTAAGTATTCCATTTGCGTCTAAATCGAAAGTTACTTCTATTTTTGGAACACCACGTGGTGCTGGTGGTATGCCTGTTAAATTAAAAGTACCAAGTAGATTGTTGTCTTTGGTCATAGCACGTTCGCCTTCAAACACCTAATAAAACAATTTGTTTCAATTAGAGATTGTTTAATTGATTAATTTTCGATATTAAGACCTGTATGGTTACAGCATTTTGATTATCCGAGTATGTAGTGAAAGTTTGTTGTTGTTTGCATGGTATTCTTGAATTACGTTCAACAATTTTCGTCATAACACCACCAGCAGTTTCAATAC
>JAZBGY010001333.1:0-23915 GCA_037414755.1 Lydus trimaculatus | reverse complement strand
AATTTCAAGTTTTTCCTCACCTAGGGGGTTTCTGTTAGACATGATCTACCGATATATGTCAAAAAATTTGGAAAAAAGTCAGTATTCTAGGGTCGCCTTTATCTACCTTTCACCGCACTCGCTTCGCTGCTCGTTTTCTAAACTTGGACTCGTGCAATAATTGTCGACTTCTGACACTTGTTTTTTAATATACTATTTTCGTTGTAATTTGGGCCCCCCTGGATTGTGGTGCGCGACTCCAGCTGACACTCCAGTTCTGACACTAATTATCAAAAGAAAAATAATTTCTTGAACCTTAAAAACCCTTACAAACCCCCCAAAACCCTTATTTTTTTAAGGGTTATGGAATAACAGAAAAATATCAGCATAAATGAAATTTGAATTAGGGTTAAGGTTAGGTTTACAAAAATTAAAGGGTTTAGGGTTCAAATAGGGGGTTTTATGGTTAAGGTTTAAGTCCCTGAATAGAAACCCGTTAGGTGAGGAAAACCTTAAAATAATTAATAATAAATTATTTATTTAACAATAAACAACACAAATGTAGGCAGCAACGTCGCAAATAATAATGGAATGAAGGTGGCAGCGTCGCGCGAATGTTGTCGCCTACTAGAAAATTATATTTTGTTTTGTCTACTTTTACCCTGAATCAAATTTTACGTTACGCCCCTGATTATTCGCTTCTTATATTGCCAACTTGTAGAAATGATATTCGGTTTAGGGGATTTTTATTTCTAACCTAACTTTTTATAATCAATAAAATCAGAATGTTTTTGTAACAAAATTTGATAATTTTTTACGAAAATTCATAAATAATCGCCAATTCTATTCAATTCCAATGAGAAAAATCGTAAATCTATTAAGAAATTCCTCTTTCAACATTGAATGTTTATGTAATCCTAAGAATATTGTAGAAATTGAAACAATAGATTGCAAATCGTGAAGCTGTTGGTGATATTCGCTTAGTTAATCAATTAAAACAACAATTAGACAATTTAAGCAATAACGATACAGATTAGCAACGAATTTCTAAACAATTCTATGATGAATTGATGGAAATATCAAATAGAACACATCCAAAAGTTGCACAATGATCCATTTGTTATATTTTAGGTCAATTAGAACAAGCATTAATACGTTTTGTTGTGAAGAAATACATTGAAATGATTTCAAATTAGTTTTATATAGTGCCTGATATTCTACCAAGAGAAATCACAGAAAGTATGCAAGTATGCTGACCAATTAGTGCTGATGTTTTGGCAAAACTTGCGAAAAGAATCAATTTGGGCAATACTATACATATGTTACAATTGTGATCATTAAGAACAATAATTTATAAAGCCACCAAATTTCCTCGTTGTAGTCAACGTGTGTTTTTTTTAAATCAACTTTTATAGAATTCAAAAATTGCGCCAAATCTATCACTATCATAAACAAAATCAACATAAAAATCCCTAGATTAATATTTTAATTTCTTTCACTGAACTCTTTATATACATAAATGTTATGGTGACCACTGTGTATTTATCGGTGAATATTAAAAGTAGCGGTGATGTGGAGCAGTGGGATCATATGTTTTTCAAAATTCTTTCTATTGATTCGATTACTACTAAACAGTGGCGGCATCTCGTTCTGCATACCCCAGCAGCAATGAAATACTTTTAGCATTGATTTTTTATATACAGAATTGGGCAAAAGTCCCGGAACGGTCAAATATCTGCAAATTTCATGAAGTTAAATATCTGAATTTTTGCAGATAGTAAACTTCAGTTGTGATCTATTGATCTAGGGTGTTTTGGTGAACTTGGCACTTCCGCTTCTAAACCGGAAGTAGCTGTCAACTTGCTTATTTTAAATAGAATGCTATATTTTTTTTGGGCATTTTTGAATTCTACATGTTAATCTTGATTATACTGTATTTGGGTTTCCGATACCTAACTATAATTATTTGTGAGATATTACAGTTTCTTCTGTTTTCATTTTCATTAAACTTTGTGATATTTCAAAAATTAATTTCATTTCCGAGTAAATGTTGGTTATTTGATACAAAAAGGCACCTAATGCCCTTTTTCATGAACTACACTAAGATAAAGTAAGGTACTACTCTTAAAACTGCTTCAGATTTGGGGTACCAAAGATATTTTTTAAGATAAAAAAATTGAAATATCTCAAACGGCTATAGTTAGGTATAGGATACCATAATACAGTAGAATCAAGAATAATATGTACAATTCAAAAATGCACAAAAAAATATACCATTCTATTTAAAATAAGCAAGTTGATAGTTACTTCCAGTCGAACCGGAAGTGCCAAGTTTACCAAAATACTCTAGAGTAATAGATCATAACTTAAAACTACAGTATCCAAAAAATCAGATCTTTACCTTTACCAAATCCTGAGATATTTGACCGTTCCGGGACTTTTGCCCAACCCTGTATTTTTGTCACTCTATGATTCTTATTATTAAGCAATGCATAAGGAATTTCTCCGGTGAATTTTCTTTTTCCTCTTGGAAGAAAGTGTGTAAATTCCGTTTTGTGTTGGAATTTGCTGATAATAATTTATTAATTTTATGGTCTACAGTGGAGGAATATAATATTGCTTATAACACTATGGTGATAATAAAATTATTATTAACAATATAAAAAAGAGCTTGTCAAATTGCTGTTCAAGTTTTATTCTCAAAGTATATTTTGGAAAAACATGAAACATGAGTATGTAGCTTTAAAGAACTGTAAACGAAATATTTCAAAATTATGAAATAAAATACGAAAATTATACCTTTGTAGCTGTTTCCATATTCACTGGAATAATCTTGCCTGCTACAATTGAAACTTCTATTTGTGTCATTTCCATCATTATTATCAATTGTTTTCGTATTGCCATATCTGTACATTCATACCATTTCGAGTCATAAATTGCAAAAAGTGTTTCAGCTGCCTGTATTTTTTTAGTATTAACACAAATAGGTATATCGATTTTATTATTAATAAACTAATATGGAAATACCTGTTGTGATAGTTGAGCTGCTGGATAACAGTGAATTACTACTACAACAGCCACAGTAATTATTACAGTTGCGATACTCTTTATCAACGTCATACTCATTGGTCTGTAATAAAGTTTACCTTTTTTTTAATAAGAAGTTGTTTTATAATTTAATATTTACACTTTAGATAATTGTAAGAGTTGTGAAAGCATTGTCATTACAAGAAATACTAACTCACACAAAATATTCATTTTATTTAAATCGCTGTAGATATTCGAATATTTTAGCAAAATATTATGGTGGTCTATATACGATTTTATCTTTCTAATATCATTTGAATCATATTTTAATGTTCTTAATCGATCATTGAGCATCTTAAATTGCAATTTTAATGAATTTATTGTTAAAAATGTAAAACCATTAAATGAAAGTTGTAAAACTGAACATATGGTACAAGTTATTGTATTCCAAATATAAAATATTGTGCGGTGTAGAAATTTCGGTATATAACAATAAATTGATAGTTCACCAGTAATCAAGGGACGAAAAGCAAAAATCAGTCCACCAACACTAGAAAAACTAACAAAAGTTTTAATACATTTCTTATAAAATTCAAATTCTTTTCGATATGTAATTGTAAATTCTGGATTTTCATGTTGATCGCATAACCAGAATTTGCCAGCATCTTTTACCAGAATTCTAACACGTTCTTGGTTAGAGATTAAAACCAATATTTTGACAACTGCCTGAAAATAAAAGATGGAAATTATTATTTTAAACAAATCAATTCCAATTTCTTACAAAAGTTAAAATAACTACACTTTCGAGGGTTTCCGAAAATATTGATGTATCATGCTTTACCCAGAAACTATTGTAAAACACTAAATAAGACGTTGAACCGACTAACATTATAACAATAAATATTATCAACTTATTATATTTAAATAATGGATTTAAGCCATATATTCTTAAAGGATATAGACACCAATACATGGCTGTTACGTATTCATTCATTTGGTATGGCATTTTAAACAATTAGAGAGTCGATACAAAACTGACTTGTTATCACGAATGTAACAACACTTATATATAGTTGATTAATTATTAAATAAAGAAATTACCGATCGTTTAAGACTACTGTTATCAATTTCTTTGTTTCAAGCAAACCATAAACGCCCACATTTTGTATATACATCAAAAATACAATTATAACAGATGGTTGTTAATATTTGATTAAAATTGATAAAAAATTTCTCTTTTATCTCTTCATGAATGGGAACGCCCTTTTCCTTTTTATTCTTCAACCCTTATTAAAATTCCTTGTTGAAAAAATCGTCATTCAATCAATTAATATCTTTGTGCTATATTGCTAGTTTCGACATTACTTCCCTATACATTGTCTAAAAAATAACTTGAAATTGTTGTTATCACCGCGCGTATGGTTTACATGTCTTCTTGTACTTCTATTTTCCAGAAACAGTCAGATGAATTTGAAAAATAAATTTGCATTTCTATATATTCGAAAGTTAATTCTGTATTTGATTGTTCCGTCTTTGAAGTTCTTTTATAACCAACGAGTCTCCAATTAATTTATCAACAAAAAAGAAAAATCGAACTATTCACAACAGGATCTACAACCAACGGTAAATATGAACATGTAGAAACGTCTATGGTTTTAAATTTAATTCCATTTTAGATTGCGCTAATTTGATGTTTCTTTTCTTAATAGAATTTCCAATTATTTGAGATTTTAGTTGAAATATTAGAAAGTTTGAAATACTGTTGTTGTACATCTTCCCATTATCGTCGAAATTTTAACAGCGCACTTGTAAGTATAATAGCATCAATATAAATTACATCTATATATAGAACAAAAGAAATTTCTAAGCTCCAATCAAATTAAACAATGATAAAAGGTTTTTAGATATACTTCTGGGGTTATTTCAATAGAAAAATCAGTTATCAAATGTAAGTGTAGTAGTACTTCTAAGAATTAGTACATACATAGGTAACTGTTTATTCAAATTTACTGAAAATTTTCAAGGGATGTCACTATTTATAGTCTGTACAGTGATCTAAGGATCCACTTAATACTAAGGCTATTTTCTTTTAATAATAATAATACAACAATAATCGAAAATTTAGTTTGTCTTATCTGATTTTTGAACTTTCGAATCAGTCACCCGGCGCATCCACCAGATGTACAATATATTTATGAATAGCTTCTGGAAATAATGTTTCAACATTTATCGTTATGGTCGCTTTGTTTGATAGTCGGTATCCAAATAAATTACGACATGTTTACCAATAGGGCCACTTTACACTTTTAATATTAAAAAATAACATTTATTATTTACAAAAAAAATAAAGTTTATTAATTAAACGGTGCCCTGCATCGTAGAGACAGCTGTAGGTGAATGTAACGTCGGCGTTTGAAATAAAACAAACAGCTGGGTATTTACAAATTTTATTTCAATAAATAACAAAAAGAAGTAAATATAGAAACAAAAAACTGGTTATGGTACAAATAAATGATGCATCATTCTATTGAAACGGTTGCCATCATTCCATTTGATGAGCATTGTATCACTCCAGATCTAGTCTTAAAACCAGTTGAGTTTCCTCTAGATGGTCTCGATTTACTTATATCGAACGTATTTCCAAATGGTGGTGGATTCTGTGGTGTTCTTGATGATTGTTGTAGCATTGTAATAAATGTTCTAATGCCAAATACAGGTGAATTAATCTATAATGTTCCAAATTCTATTGTTGTGACAGATTTTTAATCCAAAAGTTCGCTCGGCGCACCATTTTTAAGTTTAATTTTATTCTAACGTCTCTCTCAGTTGAATTATTACAATGATTTGGATAAAACCACTATTGATCGATGCAGCTTTCATTTATCTATCGACTAGTGATTTTTTGATACGATTGTTGTAGTATAAGGTGAGAAAAGTGAATTTCAATCAAAAAGTTTGCCCGGCGCATCCACCATTTTTGAGTTAAATTTTATTCCAACATCTCTTTCAGTCAAACCATTGCAATTATTTAGATAAAATCACCAATGGTCGATGCAGTTTTTGATTATCAGTCGACTGGTGATAATTTCGTTACCATTATTGTAGTACAAAGTGAGAAAATTGAGTTTTAATCAAAAAGTTATCAATGGTTGATTGATTAGTTTTTGAAATCATGTTAGCAAGACTCTTATTGCTATCAAAACTACATCCTGCATAGTCGATTGAATTCCAAATGGAGTCGTCAATCTTATTATTGTTGTCGCGAATGGATTTCGATTCAAATTACATCTTGCTGTATTGTTTCTCAGTAATTTTTGGTGGTTTTTGTGGATTTTTGTGATATTCTAAGATTCATTGCAAAATGCACTGTGAAATCATCAACTTTACTGTCTTGTATTTGTGGTTTTATTTTCAATTATTTCAACTTTGAAATAAACGAACTCAGTTGATCGTTAAACGAGCTTAGTGACTAAATTAATTTTTTTAATTCTTTATTAAATTAAAGTGAGGCTATGAAATTTAAATCCATCGGTTTTTAGTGGAGTATTTGTTGTTGTTGGCATAATTTCAATTTCCATCTGAGATGCCAACACTTCATTTGATGTGCATTTTCCCCAAATTTGTTGATTTTGTTTGGAACTAGTCCTAGTTCCAAAAGTAGTGGTATTTTGGATACACAGTTTAGGTGATACTAAACGAACTGTAAAATCACCAGTTTTACCACCTTGTATTGGTTGTTTATTCCTCCATAGTTTATTGTGATTTTCTCAACTTTCTCTGTAAATTTATTGAAATAATATGATGAAAAATACTTCTAACGATTTTGTAATAGGAGAACTCACCTTATGGTTAGACGAGATAATGATTTAATCAAATCTTTCAATTCTTTGTTAAATTGACTTGAAATCTTACGGGATGATGTTGAACAATTCATATCTCGTCTAGAACGTCTTAAAATGCATAAACAAATAAAAAACACAAATAACAAATACAATTCAATCAATTACCTTCTAGATCTAAATGAAATGGTATCCTCTTCTATTATAATTGAATCTGGAGTTATTGTGATTGTTACTGGTAACGTAACACAAGACTTACTCATAGTATTCGTATTTAAATGGCATTTAAATCCATCAGCTTTTGGTGGAGTATTTGTTCTTGTGGTTGTTGTAGGCAAATTGTGAATTTCCATTGGAGCTGCCCTCACTCCATTTGACGTGCATCGTATCACCTTAGGATTAACTCCAGTAAACGATTTTCGTAAAATTTTTTGATATAGTTTGGATCTAGTGTTAGCTCCAGAATTTGTTGTATTTTGGCTACACAGTTTAGGTGCAAATCTAGAACGCTTTCGTGGTGGTGACCAATCAGTATCTGATTTACAATCTCTGAAAATACATAAAATATTAAATACAATAATCACTACAGATACAATTCAACTGATTACCTTTCAGATGGAGGGGGTCTCTGAAATTTAAATCCATCAGTTCTTGATGGAGTATTTGTTGTTGCAGTTGTTGTTGTTGGTAAATTATCAATTTGCATTGGAGATGCCATCACTCCATTTGATGAGCATTTTGCTAAAATTTGCTCATGTTGTTTCGATCTAGTCTCAGTTCCAAAATTAGTGGTATTTTGGATGCCCAATTTAGGCGATGCTAAACGAACTGTAAAATCACCAGTTTTACCGCCTTGTATCGATTGCTTGTTTCTCGATAGTCTCTTGTGATTTTCTGAACTTTCTCTGTAAATTTTTTGGAATAATATGGTGAAAAATACTTCTAATGATTTTGTAATAAAAGAACTCACCTTATGGTTAGCCGAGCTAATGATTTTATCAAATCTTTCAATTCTTTGTTAAATTGACTTGAAATCTTACGGGATGATGTTGAGTAATCGATATCACGTCTAGAACGCCTTAAAATGCATAAACAAATAAAAAAACACAATTCAATCAATTACCTTATAGATTTTGATGAAACGGTATCCTCTTCCATTATAACTGAATCTGGAGATGTTAGAAACATATCACAAGAGTGACTCATACTATTATTATTGGTTGTTGTTTTCGGATTTAAATTAAATTTAAATCCATCAGATTTTGAAGGTGAATTTGTTATTGATGTTGTTGGTAGATTGTTAATGATCGTTATCGGCTGTAATTGTCTTTCAATAGGTTGTTGATTTCCATTTATTGGTGGTGATTGACTACGTGACCGTTTCTTCTCCAATGCTAAACCATTATCATTGATGTGATTTAAACGCCAATTACTTGTAGTTGCAATTATTTGCTTCAATCCCGTAGTATTATTATTATTATTATTATCATTATTATTATTTCCAAGTAAATATACAAGGTTTTGATAAACTGCATGTCTTGCAGTAATGGTTGTTGATAATGGAAGATTCGAATGGGTTGTAGGTTTTGGATTTGAATCAAATTCAAATCCCTCAATTTTCGATGGTGTATCGGTCATTGTTGACAAATCTTCAATTTTCATTTTCATTTCTAAATCACTATCGTTGGAATGATTAAAACGCATACGTTTCCCTCCATCTGAACATTCTTGTTCATCATTCATATAGTTGCGTTTTCTTGGCATCGCTTCGTCAATGATTAGAATTGTCATTTCTGTTGGTTTTTCAGTAGCTCTATTTAGTTGTGTTTTTAGTACTGTCGTCGTACTACGTATGTTACCAAATCTTTAACACACTTTTCCGTCAAATGTGTATTGAAATTATCAAAAATAACTCGAAGAAAATATAAAAAAACACGAAAAATCGCAGAGAAAAATATTTCAATATTCTAGCTGTCGCTAAATATGAAAAATTTATTTATTTTTTGCCATGGAAACGACATCATATATTACTCAATTTAAATATATAAAACTGTATCGTAAAGGCCAAATCGTTGAACACGGAAACGTGAAATTTCGATCGTACCTACATTGGGCGTTTTCACATTTACCGACACGACACCGACACGACAACGACAGCGACATCAGGACGGTACCGATATCGGTACGATATCGGCGATACCTTTTCACATTACAACCGACTGAACCGATACGACACATGTCGTAGTTGTGAATTTTCGTCCAGAAACGGTGGAATGGAGGAAGTTAATGAATTATATTTGTTACTATATCTTACTGACTTGCTATATCATATTTAAAACCTGCCATTTTTGCAAAAAAATATCGCACCACTCATAAAAAATGAACAACGACACTTCATGTCGGCCGACGACACGAGTGGAGAGACTGCTACCCGCCGACACGTCGTTGCCGGTAACGACACGGTACCGATATATCGGCGAGTGTGAAAGCATTCCCATTTATTTACATGCGATTACGACTCCACCGATATCGGTGTCGTTGTCGTGTCGGTGTCGTATCGGTAAATGGGCGTTTTCACATTTACCGACACGACAACGACACGACAACGACAGCGACATCAGGACGGTACCGATATCGGGACGATATCGGCGATACCTTTGCACATTACAACCGACTGAACCGACACGACACATGTTGTAGTTGTGAATTTTCGTCCAGAAACGGTTGAATGGAGGAAGTTAATGAATTATATTTGTTACTATATCTTACTGACTTACTATATCATATTTAAAACCTGCCATTTTTGCAAAAAAATATCCCACCACTCATAAAAAACGAACAACGACACTTCATGTCGGCCGACGACACGAGTGGAGAGACTGCTACCCGCCGACACGTCGTTGCCGGTAACGACACGGTACCGATATATCGGCGAGTGTGAAAGCATTCCCATTTATTTACATGCGATTACGAGTCCACCGATATCGGTGTCGTTGTCGTGTCGGTGTCGTATCGGTAAGTGTGAAAACGCTCAATGTGAAAACGCTCATTCCTGTGTTGATGAAAGCACTAACTAATAAACGACATTTCGAAATTTAGCCTCTCAGGGAGTACATTGAGGAAGACTGTTTTTACGAAATTTAATATCAAATTATGCCAAAAACAATTTGCAGTAGTAACCGTATCAACTCGTACGCCGAAAATCCGAATAAGCATTAAACTGACTCTGCCCCTTTCACACTATACGGTTTATGTACAGCTTCTTGCCCTGACAATTTGTCTTAAGGTTTTTTAATACTACATTTTTATAGAGTTGCCGTACAAATAAACACCGTATAATGTGAAAAAGCTCCCATTTGATTACACAGTGGCAATAGACGGCTGCTACACGACTTTTTGCCGTGACCGGATCATGTGAACAACGGGGCCTATCGAATTGTTCAGTTAACTAAAAATATTTCGCCGTATTGAAGTATTGTACAATATATTGAGCGGATCACAACCAGTTTGATATTTATTGTCCAATATAGAAATATTGTACAGTCTGTAGGTAATATTGTACAATATTTGTTCAGTTCTGCACTTATCTGCACTCCTTGAAAGTCAGCCAAGAACTAATTATTGCACAATATTATTGCATAATCTAGGGACCACGATCAATTTATTGTACAATATTATTGCACAATTTTATTGATAGTCTGTGGGCTGCTTAAGGATGGATAATATGACATTTACGTCAAGTATTTGTCCAAGTAATGAACCGATCACAGCGGTCCTAATAACAAACGACAAAACACTTGTCCCTTAAAATGAATTGTTCTATCTATACATCAGAAATTATCAAAAATAAAGAAGAGATTCTGTTACATGCAACATTATCCTCATAACCTGAATTATTTCAATTTGTATGAATGTTTGCAACATCTTTATTATACTCTGTTGATGTTATTTTACAAGATAGACTTGTTAAATAATCAAGATCTTCAACTTACAATTGATATCTCGATAGTTCTACAATCAAGTATTTAAACATTTATTTGTCCAATTGTGATTATTTTAGAAGGAATTTCAATTTTCTTATTTTGTTCCAAAATGAAGTTTGCTGATTTAAGCAGAGAATAAATTTGCTGATGATAATTTATTAATTTTATAGTCTACATTGGAAAAATACAATATTGCTTATAACACTATGGTGACAATAAAATTGCTATTAACAAGATAAAAAGAGCATTTCAAATTGCTACTCTATTAATTTTGATTCTTAAAGCATATTTTGGAAAAACATGAAACACGAATATGTAGCTTTAAAGACCTGAAAACTATAAATTTAATAAAAATGTAAAATGAAACATGACCATACCTTTGTAGCTGCTTCCATATTGATTGGAATAAAATTGCCTGCTACAACCGAAACATCTTCTTGTGTCTTTGCCATCATTATTATCAATTCTTTTCGTATTGCCATATCTGTACAATCATACCATTTCGAGTCGTAAATTGCAAAAAGTGTAGCAGCTGCCTGTATTTGTTCACAATAACAATTATATCAAATTTATTAATAATAAATTAATATAGAAATACCTCTTGTGAGAGTAGAGTAGCTGGATAACAGTGAATTATTGCTATCAAGGTTGCACAAACTATTACAGAAATGATTGTTTTTATCAACATCATACTCATTGGTCTACAATAAAATTTATTTATTGTAATTATAAGAAATTATAATTTAATATTTACTGTATAGCAGCTTGTAGAAGTTCTGCAAGCATTGCCAATGTAAGAATCATAAATTCACAAAGCAAATTTATTTGATTTAAATTGTTGTAGATATGCAAAAATTCCAGCAGGGAATTATGATGATCTACATACGATTTAATCTTTCCAACAACATTTGAATCATATTTTAATGCTCTTAATCGATCATTAAGCATTTTAAATTGTAATCGCAATAAATTTATAGTTAAAAATGCAAAACCATTAAATGAAAATTGTAATATTGCGCTTATACTTAAACTTGCTGAATTCCAAATATAAAATATTGATATGGGTAAAAATTTCGGTATATAACAATAAAGGGATAGTTCACCAGTTATCCAAGGAAGAAAAACATAAACTAATATGGAAATCGTACACATACAAAAATAACTTTCAACACATTTCTTATAAAATTCAAATTCTTTTCGATATTTATTTGTGAATTCTAGATTTTCATTTTCATCACATAACCAGAATTTAATCGTATTTGTTACTAGCATTTTAAGTGGTTGTTGTTTGAAAATTAAAACCAACATTCTTACAACGCCCTGGAAAATTAAATATGAAAATTAGAGATTCAAATAAATAACATATTTCAAATTTCCCACATAAGTTAAAATAACAACACTCTCTAGTGTATGTGAGAATATTGATGATTCGTGCTTTACACAGAAAACATTATAAAACACTAGATAAGATGTTGAACCAATTAACATTAAAGCAATCGAAATTATCAACTTATTATATTTGAATAATGGATTTAAGCCACACATTTTAAGTGGATATAGACTCCAATACATGGCTGTGGCGTAGTCATTCATCTTATACGGCATTTTAGACAATTTGAGAGTCGATATAAAACTGACTTGTTATCATGAATGTAACAACACTTATATATAGTTGATTAATTATTAAATAAAGAAATTATCGAAGGGACAAGACTACTTGTATCCATTTCTTTGTTTTAATCAAACCGTAAACGCCCACATTTTGTATATACATCAAAAATACAATTATAACAGATGGTTGTTAATATTTGATTAAAATTGATAAAAAAATTTCTCTTTTATCTCTCAATGAATGGGACCGCCCTTTTTTTATTTTATTTTTCAACCCTCATTAAAATTCCTTATTGAAAAAACCGTCTCTCAATCAATTAGTCTTTGTGCCACATTGATGGTTTAGATATTAGTTATCTATGCTTTGTACGAAAACTATTTTCAATTTGTTGTTATCGTATATAGTTTGCATGTCTTGCTTGTATTCATTTCTATTATCAAGAAACAATCAGGTGAATTTGTAAAAATGTGAATTATTGAAAGACAAATTACAAAAACCTGAAAGTTTTTAAAGTACTGGTATGTTCGTTCTTTAAAGTTGTTTTATATTCAATAATATAGATACTGGATTTCGCATTTTTCAGAGTCTTGATCGAATCTTTAAATCTTTGGTTATATTATCAACAAAAAATAAATCAAACTATTATATAACAAAAAAATCTATACAAAAATGGTAAATATTGGTAAACATGTATAAAACGTCTACTTTTAAATTTATTATTAATTGAAAGTGCATTTATACATTTTTTTTGTGAATAATTCCTACATAACATACATCTTTTTTGAATAAAACACATTTTTAATCGTTTCAATTAAATTAAATGGTGTTTTTAAGAATTACTGGACTTGGTTGTTGCTCAAATTTACACTCAGTGAAGCTTTTGCTAATTGTAAATGGAAAATATTCCACAAGGGTGGTAAACTGGAATAAAAATCTATTTGATTTAATTACTTTATTCAAATCAAAAACGTATCCATTGGTGTATCATCTGTTAATAAAAATAATACAAAAAAACTGTTTCCACTGTAACGACGTGTTCTATGCAATAATGCCAAGTTGTATGTATCTAAATCCGAATTTTGTATTTTGTTTTTAAGGAAATCATTTTCTCTATTAATGATTTTTCATCTGTGTGGTTCAAATGACTACACTCAAATGCCTTTTTAAACATTCTTTAAAAACTATGCAGCAGTTGTTCAATTTGATTCCTCCTGGAATTTGCTTGTAGTACATAAGATATATACAACGAAAGTGTATAGAAAATTGAATGAGTATAGAGATAATCGCGCAAAAACTATGTAAAGCAAGGAAGGTATACAAAACTCCCGAAATCCATCCTTATTCCCATATCTGATATTTTAGTTAACGTTCTACTATTTAATAATTCTAGTTGTAAAACACATTGTTAGTGATTTTTTGATGGAAACGTCGATGACTTTGTTTGACAATAAATTTAATTTTTGCATGTAAAAAGACGAATTTTGGAGAAAAGTGTAGAACCAATATGTAATTTTAAAAATCTGGTGTCTCATCATTTCCATATTAATTGGAATAATCTTGCTTGATACCATTGAAACTTCTTTATGTGTATTTTCCATTATTATATTCAATTGTCTTTACAGTCGTACCATTTACGAGTGGTAGGTAAATAATAAAAAGTGTTTAAACTACCTGTGTTTGATAATTTTAAGAGATAAGTACATCTATTTTTGATGAGAGAAATTTCAGAGAGCCAAGAATTTTACTGCTGTTGCATCGATAATACAATTCTTAACGTTGAACATTTGTCTACCGTTTTCATCGTTAATTTAATAAAAATTGTAAATATTTTGGGATTGGGTTTAAATTTCAAACACTAAAACATAACAAGTTTGCCAACAATTTACTTTACTAATTATGTAATCTACAATGGACAAATAGAGTATTCTTAGTGATACTATCGTGTAGAAATAGAATTGCTATTGGTAGGTTTAGTTATGATTGAAATAACTCTCATTCTTATGTCATGTTTTGGAAAAACGTGAAACATGAATATGTAGCTTTAAAAACCTGGAAACAAAATATTTAAAATTTATGAAACGGCAGATGTTCATATAATTACCGTGGTAGCTGTTTCCATATTGATTGGAATGAATTTGCCTGCTACAACTAAAAGTTCTTCTTGTGTCTTTTCCATCATTATTATCAATTGTTTTCGTATTGATATATCTTTACAATCGTACCATTTCGAATCGTAAATTGCAAAAAGTGTTCCAGCTGCCTGTATTTGTGTTTATTAACAAAAAATGTGTGGATTTTATTAGTAATAAATTAATATGGAAATACCTCTTGTGAAAGTTGAGTTGCAGGATAACAATGAATTACTGTTAAAATCATTGCAACAATTAATGCAGTAAGGAGACTTCTCATTAACGTCATGTTCATAGGTCTGTAATAAAGTTTATTTATTGTTATGATAAGAAATTATAATTTAACCTTTACTGTATAGATGCCTGTAGAAGTTCTGAAAGCATTACCAATGTAAGAATCATTAATTCACAAAGAATGTTGATTTGATTCAAATTGTTATAAATATTCAAACAATCTATCAAAAGATTATGATGATTTATGTACGATTTAATCTTTCCAATATCATTTGAATCATATTTTAATGCTTTTAATCGATCATTAAGCATCATAAATTGCAATCTCAATAAATTTATAGTTAAAAATGCAAAACTGTTGAATGAAGTTTGTAATATTGTACATATAGATAGAACTGTTGCATTACAAATATAAAATACTGGAAATGGTAGAAATTTCGGTTTATAACAATAAATAGGTAGTTCGTTAGTTATCCAGAAACGAAATGAATAAAACAAAATACAAAAACCAAATATATAAAAAAAAGTTTTAACACATTTCGTATGAAATTCAAACTCTTTCTTATATTTCATTTTGAATTCTGGAATTTCTTGTTTATTGTATAACCAGAATTTACTCGTATTTGTTACTAGAATTCGGATTTGTTTTCGTTTAAAAATTAGAACAGTAATTTTAATAATTCCCTGGAAAAATAAAACTGAAAATTAATGTTTCAAAATAATTTTTTCAAATTTATTACGTAAGTTAGAGTAACTATACTTTCTAGGGTTTGTGAGAATGTCGTTGAGTCATGATTTATATAGAAAATATTATAAAACACTAAACACGATGCTGAACCAATCAACATTATCACAATAAATATTATCAACTTATTAAATTTGAATAAGGGATTTAAACCCCACATTCTCAATGGAAATAAACACCAATAGATAGCTTTCCCATATTCATTCATCGTATACGATATCTTGTACAATTTTAAGTCGATGTAAAACTAACATGATGTCTTTATACTACTAGCAGTTATATATAGTTGATTAATTAGTAATAATAATAGAAAACACAAGCGTATTATTATTTTTTCTTTGGTTTAGGCATTTAGGTATAACAGATGGTTGTTAATATTTGATTAGATTGGCAAAAAAAGTTCTCTTTTATTCCTAAATAGACGGGAACGCCTTCTCCGTTTTTTCTACATCATTAAAATTCTTTATTGTTGCCTTTGATATTATAGATTGTCAGAAAAAAACTAGAATTATTAGATTTCGATCATGAAACCACTAAAGTAAGCAACTGTGTTACAATCATAGAGGTTTAGTGCAAAACAATTACAACTATGCAACTATTTCAAAACAAGAAACTATAAAGATTACAAAACTAAAATTATTCAAAATAAAATGAAATCCGATCAATTGATAGATACTGAAAAATTACATCAAGCAATTGTAATTTTATTAGAATCGTTAAACTAGTTCAACTCCAATAGATTTTTGAATAAACTTGACGATAAAAGTGGTGGATTCGCAGACACACTATTTAGAAATAATCTAATTTTCTCACAGGTATCACTAATCGATAGACACTGAAAAACTGCATCCAACAGTTATATTTTTATCAAAATTATTACCTTAGTTTGACTCCAATTGAGATTTAAATGAAGTTAGTGATAAAAATGGTGGATGCGCCGGGCGCATTCTTTGACTTAAATCCAATTTTCTCACTTTTGTACTACAACTATTGAAAAACAATTATTACTAATCGATAGATACTAGAAAGCTGCATCAATTAGTGGTGATTTGTTTTAAATTATTACACTATTTTGACTAGGATGGGTGTTTGAATAAAATTACCAATATAGTTGATGGATTTACAAAAGCTAAAGTATTAATTTCATTGACAACAGCCTTCATATAATATACTTTAATGCAAGAACATACAAAAACTTAATGATCCACAAGAACTAACTTTCAACAAGAAATACGACTTCAATACAAAAAGATATGCAAACCATACAGGATAGCAACAACTTAAAGTTATTGATTGAAAGGCAGTTTTTCTACCATTTCAAAAAAGATAAAACGAAGATTTTTTATCAGCTTTAATGAAATATTAATAACCATCTGCTGTAATTCTGAAGTATTAAAAATGTGGGAGTTTATGGTTTGTTTAAAATAAAAAAACTGATAACAATTGTCTTGCCCGTTCGTTAATTTCTTTATTTAATAATTGATTAACTGTATATAAGTGTTGTTACATTCACGATAACATGTCAGTTATATATCGACTATCAAATTGTCTAAAATGCTGAATAACATGAATGAATACGCAACAGCCATGTATTGGAGTCTATATCCACTTAGAATATGGGGCTTAAATCCTTTATTTAAATATAATAAGTTGTTAATTTTTATTGTTATAATGTTGTTTGGTTCAACATTTTATTTGGTGTTTTATAATATTTTCTGGGTAAAGCATGATACATCAATATTTTCTGAAACCCTCGAAAGTGTAGATAGTCTATCTTTTGTAAGTAATTTGAATGGATTTGTTTAAAATAACAGTTTTCGCTTGTTAACTTTCAGGGAATCCTCAAAATATTTGTTTTAATTTTCAAACAAGGATCTGTTAGAATCCTAGTGCTGAATGCTAGCAAATTCTGGTTATACGATGAACATGAAAATCCAGAAATTATAATTAAATATCGCAAAGAATTTGAATTTTATAAGAAATGTGTTAAAAGTTTGTATACTGTATGTGGTGCTGCTGCACTGACTTTTGTTTTTCGTCCCTTGATAACTGGTGAACTATCTATTTATTGTTATATACCGGAATTTCTACCGCGCTCAGTAATTTATATTGCGAATACATTAACTGTTTGTATATGTCCAATTTTAAATCTTTCATTTAATGGTTTCACATTTTTAACTATAAGTCTATTGAAACTACAGTTTAAGTTGCTCAATGATCGATTAAGAACATTAAAATATGATTCAAATGATATTGGAAAAATTAAATCGTATGTGGATCATCATAATTTCTTGCTTGATTGTTTGGAAAACTACAACAATTTGAATCAAATGAATATTTTTGGTGAATTTGTGATTCTTGGAATGGCAATGCTCTCAGAACTTCTACAAGTTACAATACAGTAAATAACAAATATTATAAAACAGTTTCTTATTATCACAAATAATAAACTTTGTTACAGACCAATGAGTATGATGTTGATTAAAAGTATCTCTACTGTAATACTTGCTGCAGTTATTGTAGCAATACTTCACTGCTATCCAGCTACTCAACTTTCACAAGAGGTATTTCTATGTTAATTTATTAATAATAAAATCGACATATTTGTTAATTTCAATAAATACAGGCAGCTGATACACTTTTCGCAATTTACGACTCGAAATGGTATGAATGTACAGATTTGTCAATAAGAAAACAATTGATAATAATGATGGAAAAGACACAAGAAGAGCTATTAGTTGTAGCAGGCAAGATTATTCCAGTTAATATGGAAACAGCTACAAATGTATTACGTCCGCCTGTCGTTTCATAATTTTGAAATGTTCTGCTTTCAGATCTTCAAAACTACATACTCTTGTTTCATGTTTTTCCAGAATTTTGTTTAAGAATCACAGTTTTTGAATATTATTGATCACCGTATTGTAATTAAGCATATTGCATTTCACCACTGTAGACCATTGAATTAATAAACTATTGTCAGCAAATTTGTTTTTTTTTTGCTTAAATTTGCAAACTTTATTTCAAGATCAAATAAGAAAATCTAATTGCTATTCACTAGTAACCAAAATTGAAGCAAAAAGGTGTTTAAATAAGTTAAATTATTCCATGTTTTCACAGTGCGCTGAATGACACCCCTGTAAAGTGCAATATCAATTAAACAGATTTCCATTAATTCCCCTTGTAATTAATGTTGATATTGAAACTGGTTATTTAAGGAATAGAAAAAAAATGCCGAGAATCACTTGTTGAGGCTCATTTCTATAAAACTTTTATTGAAAAAAAGTTATTATCTAATAACAGTTGCAATGTAAAATTGGCGGATGCGCCGCGTGCGCTGCCTATAGGTTTGCCGTTTTTTTTTTTGTGATTTTTTTTACAACTTGTTGAAAGTCTGTTGAAGAACTATACTATCAGCATCTCTATAAGATTTTCTCCTAGTCTACATCACTTCCAATCTTTCTATAGACATTTAAAGTCAGGATGATAAAGTTGCATGTAACGCAATCTGTTTTTGATTGATGATAGAAATATAGTTGGGATTATCGATATAGGTTGACATGAATTGTACTCGTATACAGTTCTAACCATATGAACCAAGTAAGAATGTGTGGGATTTAATGTCAAAAAAGGCAGATTTCTGATTTGTTCCTCACGGGTAATTTTCTCGAAAGAACTAAACGTATATAGTCTGCTTTTTTATTTGTAAAATAACTAAATGCACAATCTATTTTCCAAAATTGAAGATCAACGCTAACCATAAAGTGGAGCTGTTATCAAAATCAAAATACAAATAATAAACCTATATTTTAATTTGTATTGTATTACATGTATTTGTGGTTCTACTACTGACGGGGTAGTGTATGGTAGGGTGATTTGACATTATATGGGAGAGCTACAATTAAACATAGAAACTGCGGGAAACTAACAACCCGTATCAAAATTCACACTACAAAACTTTTTGTCTATCTCTCTCTACAACCGATTTTCACCCTCTGAACATCGATTGTAAGTTCAAAACTGTAACGTTTCCAATCAAAATTGTAAATCTGAATTGGTCTTTGTCACAAAGGACAATGGATGTTAATTTGTAAGTCGCTAGGAATAAAATAATAAATCATAAAAAGAACTGACAATTTCATAATCTATTTGGGTATGTCTTGTAACAGATATGCATATGTATTATATTTGTTTAATCTCAACAAATGATTCCCATGAATTTCTTATGTTTTTCAAACAGTTTGCAACATTAACAGTAATAAATAGCCGAATTAATGAATTTTTTTTGAATTCAACTGCACTTTATAACAGTGTCTTGTCTCGTTCAGCACACTACCACGGCATGTAAATACTTTGGATGTAATCTTGACGGAGAGTTAAGAATGCTCTATCCACGGACAACGCTACTGCCAGATGATTGTTGAATAATAAACATAGATCTTCCACTTACAATTAGTATCCCGCTATTTCTACCATCAAGTAACTAAACATTTTCTTCGTTCTGTAGTCATTATTTGATAAGGAATTTCTTGTTCCAATTTTGGTGACTCTATAAAAGCAAATTAAATTTTCTTATTTTATGCTGAAATACAGTTTGCAAATTTAAGCACAAAACAAATTTGCTGATAATAATTTATTAATTCACTGGTCTACAGTGGTGAAATACAATATCCTTAATAATACTATGGTGATAGATAATATCTAAAAACAATCAAATAGAGCATTTTAAATTGCCATTCAAATAACTTGGATTTTTAGAGCATATTTTGGAAAAACATGAAACATGAATATGTAGTTTTAAAGACCTAAAAACAGTTTGTTTAAAAAAAAAATGTCGAATGGAAGATGATCATTCAAAACCTTCGTAGCTGTTTCCATATTCATTGGAATGAATTTGCCTGCTACAACGACAACATCTTCTTGTGTCTTTTCCATCATTATTATCAATTGTTTTCGTACTGATATATCTTTACAATCGTACCATTTCGAGTCGTAAATTGCAAAAAGCGTTGCGGCTGCCTATATTTGTTCATATTAACAATTATATTGATTTGTTTATGAATAAATTAATATAAAAATACCTCTTGTGAGAGTAGAGTAGCCGGATAACAGTGAATTATTGCAAGCAAGATTGCACAAACTATTACAGAAAATAAACTTTTTATCAACACCATACTCATTGGTCTGTAATAAATTATATTTATTTTAATGATAAGAAACTGTAATTTAATATTTACAGTATGGTAACTTGTAGAAGTTCTGAAAGCATTGTCATTGTTAGAATCACTAATTCACCAAAAATATTCATTTGATTCAAATTGTTGTAAGTATTCACACAATTCAGTAGGAAATTATGATGATCTATATACGATTTAATCTTTCCAATATCATTTGAATCATATTTTAATGCTTTTAATCGATCATTAAGCATCATAAATTGTAATCTAAATAAACTTATATTTAAAAATGTAAAACCATTGTATGAACCTTGTAATATTGCGACTATACAAAATGTTGCTGAATTTAAAATATAAAATACTGATCTGGGTAGAAATTTCGGTATATAACAATAAATTGATGGTTCACCAGTTATCCAAGGTAGAAAACAAAAAACAATTATGGCAATTCCAATCATTCCAAAATAAATTTCAACACATTTCTTATAAAATTCAAATTCTTTACGATATTTAGTTGTGAATTCTGGATGTTCGTTTTCATCACTTAACCAGAATTTACTCGTATTTCTTACTAGAATTCTAACTGGTTTTTGTCTAAAAATTAAAATTAACATTCTGATAATGCCCTGGAAAGTTCAACATGAAAATTAGAGATTCAAATAAATTATTACAAATTTCTCACGTAAGATATGATATCAACACTTTCTAGTGTGTGTGAGAATATCGATGATTCGTGCTTTACACAGAATACGTTATAAAACACTAGATAAGATGTTGAACCAATTAACAATAAACCAATAGAAATTATCAACTTATTATATTTAAATAATGGATTCAAGCCACACATTCTAAGTGGATATAAACTCCAATACATAGCTGTTACGTATTCATTCATTTTGTATGGAATTTTATACAATTTGAGAGTCGATATATAACTGACTTGTTATCGTGAATGTAACAACACTTATATATAGTTGATTAATTATTAATAGAGAAATTACCGATCGGTTAAGACTACTGTTATCAATTTCTTTGTTTTAATCAAACCGTAAACGCCCACATTTTGTATATACATCAAAAATACAATTATAACAGATGGTTGTTAATATTTGATTAAAATTGATAAAAAATTTCTCTTTTATCTCTCTATAAATGGAACCGCCCTTTTAGTTTTACTCTTCAACCCTAATTAATTTTTTTTTATTATTATACATTGTTTGAAAAATAACTTTAGTTTGGTGTTATTGTCTACCATTTCTATGTGTTCTTGTATTTATTTCTGTTATTAAGAATTAGCTGGATGAATTTAATAAAAATGGGATTATTAAAAGATGAATTTGTGGTGTTTGTAATGTCTTTCTACGTCTATAGGTAAACGTTAATTTATAGTAAAATGATCAAATTAAACAGTGGTGTTGAGAAGAAAAAGAATAAGTTTGCAAAGAATAGATTGAGCGAATAAAATATTTCTATTTAAATTTGCTGAGAATATTATTGATAATAGATAAAGGAAATTTATTAATATGTGCAATATAAAGGATTGTATTAATTGGTATAGAGAATAATCTATGAAAAAGTCAATTAAAGGGTGAATAAGTTGTAGTTCTACACTTCTTATATGAAGATCTACAAAAAGAGAATTTATTACAACTTGATTTGATCTTTTTAGCTCTTCACAATAATTTTTAGAATCTGATGAATTTATGATTGTTAAAAATCAAAGTACCTTCTTGTTTATAAATTTAGGTTGTTTTTGGATACATGTTTCTATGTCAAAAATTATAAACAACGAGTTTTGCACTATATTTTTTAGATTTTGAGTTACATCTTACATATTATTATATAATTAAGGCTAATCAAGGCTTTGATTCCTTTCAATATAGAACTTTTTGCATTAAAGATAGAAAGAACAATCTTAGAATTTGGTTTCTCAAATACATACACCAGCTTCCATGAAATCTAATAAAATTGCCGTCAAAACTCGGTTTAAAGAAGAAATTAAAGGTGCTTCTCGAAAAAGAGATTCTTTACGTTCAAAAATATGTTTTTTACATCCTGATTTGAATCCAACTAAAGATCCGCTTATTTGGGACAATCTTTATGGCACTTTGAGAAATTCTGTAGAGAACTGGTGATTCTACTTCTAATAAAATGATTAAAAAAAGTTTCATTTAAAAAAAATAAAGACTCGTTCATTTTTTCATTCTAATCATGTTTTAAAATTTCATCACCTTTTTTTAGACTTGTTATCAGTTAATATTACAAATAAAATTTCAAATTTATTAAATTGTGAAATTGGTTTTGTTCCTATCGAAAAATATGAGGACGTAACGCAGAAGAAAAGCTAAGTAACAATATTGGTCAATTTTTATATTTTCTTTTCAATTTATAACTAACTCGAAATAGAGTAGTTTATTTCAGCAAAGCATTTATGCTAATCGCCATTAAATAGATAGGTATTTATTCAACATTTTAACGTAAAATCTGTACATAGATCTAATAAGATTCTAACGGCGCTGCGCGCTGATTGCTATCCCGGCGCATCCACCAATTGTCAACATATGATATTCTAAAACAAGGATACGATTTTTATACAGGATGATTCACGCGAACCTACAGTTTCCGTATTTTTTAGAGAAACGAAACCAAAACACAAGGATTGGAAGTACTCTGTCTAAAAATGACTTTATAGCAAAATGGGCCTTATCGATAAAAGCGTTTCTGAAATGAGAAAAACGGCCAATATCTCTCAGAACTTATTCATAAATGAGTAGAGAACCCTACAGCTGAAACTTCGGAATTTGTAGTATACGACAACAATTTTTGCGTTTTCGAAAATCATAATTTTTATTGAAAAAAAAATTAAATACTTTTCGATGTTTCGTATTTAGTTGACCTACTTTTAGCGATCAGTTGCATTGTTTATCTTGCCTTGACACTGAATTCATTGTCAGACGTGCTGAGATGTGCATCATACGTATTTTTTTATCTTTTATTGTTTTTTTTCATTCAACAATCGCCAGTTGTTTACCTCAACGCTTCTTCTTATCGTTACTTGTTTATTCAAACTGAAGTAGACCACATTTCGCAAATCTCAATTTAATCACGTATGATTTAAAAAAGTCATTGCCTGTTAATAAATAGAATTTCCATTTAAACTACGAAAAATTTTCAATCTTCTTCCATTTTTTTC
>JAZBGY010001332.1:9685-21638 GCA_037414755.1 Lydus trimaculatus | reverse complement strand
ACAATTCATGGTACAGAATAAATTAACATCACAAGATGTATTAGATAAAGCTGAAGAATTATCATTTCCAAAATCGGTTGTTGAATATTTACAAGGACATATTGGACAACCGTATGGTGGTTTTCCGGAACCATTACGTTCAAAAGTTTTACGTGATATGCCACGAATTGATGGTAGACCTGGTGCCTCATTAACACCATTAGAATTTGATAAATTGAAACAAGAATTACAAGAAACTTTCCCACATGTTACCGATCGTGATGTAATGTCAGCCGCTTTATATCCACAAGTAACCAAAGAATATCTAGTATTTAAAGAGAAATATGGACCTGTTGATAAACTAGATACAAGAATCTTCTTAGTTGGTCCAAAAGTTGGTGAAGAATTTGAAGTAACAATTGAAAAAGGTAAAACATTAGGTATAAAAACATTAGCAATGGCTGAAGATTTAACGGAAAGTGGTGATCGTGAAGTATTCTTTGAATTAAATGGTACATTACGTAGTGTCTTAATACGTGATAAAGATGCTGGTAAAGAGATACATGTACATCCAAAAGCTGATAAAACAAATAAGAATCAAGTTGGTGCACCAATGCCTGGTACAGTTATTGATATACGTGTTAAAGTTGGTGATAAAGTTGATAAAGGTACACCATTAGTGATTTTATCAGCTATGAAAATGGAAACGGTTGTACAAAGTCCAGTTGCTGGTATTGTTAAAACATTAAATGTTGATATGGGTATGAAATTAGAAGCTGAAGATTTATTAATTACTGTTGAATAATAGAGAAGATGAAACAAGAACATTTAGGCTGTGTCTAGTTCCAATTATAACAGATGTTTTCTTTTCTTTTACATATATATAGATATATAGAAAAGTTGTGGGCCTAATCATTTATTGAAAATCGACAATTTTATGTAAATAGTCGAAATTTTGTTTTTTTTTTTGTACATAAACGTTGTTGAATTGTTTTGTTTTAAAAATTTTGTTGATTCCATTTTACATTCTAATATATTTTTTATAAATTTTAACTTTTCTCCTGTTATCATTCCCCTGTCTAAGTGTATTGATAAAAAAAACCGAATTCCACAAGTCCATTATACAGATGCTCAACATATTTGGAAGATAAGTGATGCAGGGCCGGTCTGGGAAAACAAAATTGAAATCAAGAATTAGGGCGCATGTAGCCTTTAATCAACAGCTGCCTCTCTTGTGACCATTCTCGAAAAGTTAATAGTAGACCTTTATGCCCATCTTTAATGTATGGGATTTTTCCTTCGCAGAGCATGTTTTTTTTCCAATCTTGGATTCAGGATCTGCGTTAAGACGGGATCCAACGGCGCGTGATTTGGCGAGCCACGAGCCAAAGTTGGCAAACCACGGGAGGCTCGAATCGTGATGGCTTGTGCTTTCCCATCAGTTGTCGGTAAATTGGACACAAGTCAAAGAGAAGGCGAGCCTCCTCAGGCTCAGCTCGTCGTATGTCGGACCTGATCCATAGGAAAATGTGGGTTCACCACACTTCAGTAGCGCCCAGGTTTTTTTCATAATAGATATTCATTATGTTTTATAAACTGGACTACGGCACTGACAAGACTTGCCAGGCCAACACCAATCACCCACCACAAACTCACACGCGTCGTGGGAATATTATCCGCAAGCCAAGCCTTCTGGTCGAACCTCCACAAGCCAGGCTCGCTAAGCCACACGCCGTGGGATTCCGGCTTTATAGATAGTTAGCACTGCTTCCAGATTACAGTCCTTGGGAAACTTCGCTTATCTGGCTGCCTTCCTCTTATGTTTGCTGCAAATTTTCTGGTGTTTAGGGGCCTTTTCTGTTTACTCTATATTCTGATTATTCAAAATAAAACTTTTATTTCGAGAATATATTTTTATTTCTCAAGACTAACAAATTGTTGTTCTTTAAATATAATAGTTTAGGTCTCAAAAAATACAATAAATGGAATGAATTGGGTGAGAATTTTGAGAAAAAAGAGGACTTCCAAAAATTATAATTAGCACACAAATCTATTTTTCCAGACATTAATTCCCTTAATAAACACATACATTACACGTGGTGTGGTGATTTAATTATTATTTTTTTCTTGTTTTTGAGTTAAAAAATTCCAAAAAGAATTTTTATAGAACAGTACAAATCAAAATTTATGGTTAAAAGGCACAAGTTGGAAAAATACAAGATTTTCTTACTATTTTCCGTTCAATATATTGTTACAATTTGGAATGTAATTGTTTTTTTTTTTTTTGAAATTATAGCAAAAAACAAATCCAAACGACGAAAATAAACAGAAAATCGAAATGATTTTTTAAAGAGATTTGTGGGAGTAAATGTTCAAAAATTTGTTCTAATTTTCTTTGTTTTTTTTTTTCAACTAACAAAACATCCTTGTTTCATATACATTCAGATTATTAGATGAAAACTATCTCAAATAGACTAAATAGGCCGTTTTCTTTCATCATTTTCTTAAATGTGGAATTTTTCAAAATCGTCAACAAATTTCGATTAAAAACCAGCAAATTACTGGGCTAGATCCGAACGAGATGTGGTTTTCAATCAAAATGTTGTAAAGATTTTGAAATTTTTTTATAAATCTGCTGTGCCACGAAAAATCAGCAGTCTTAACCTAAACTGTTGTTTTTTTTTTGTTTCGCTAATTATTTGTTTACTAAGAATTCTATATAACAACCATTTATATTAACAATTAGTAGCAACAAACACTAGTTAGCAACATCAATTATTCTGATTTGCACTAAACAGTCTTGAATAATATTCTGACAAGTTTTTTTGTTTGTTTTTAGACAAATAAACCGATATTATTCAAGATTTTTTTTGTAATTTAATAAAATAATCACAAAAAGAAACATAAAAGACAATTGTTTCTATTAAATGTTCACAAAATAAACAATAATCACAATAAAAACAATGAGAATAATTTGGCAACTTTTCAATAAGTACTTCACTATATTTGTTATATAAACTATAGTTTAATAAATTATATTTGAAATTCAACAAAAAAGACAGACATACACTACAAAAACATATTTACAAAGTCTTAAAATCGTCTTCAATTGAGTCAAACAAAACCAAATAGTGTCTCACATTAGAGGAACAACACAGGCATGTTTGAGACTTAATAAAACTATTGGTACAAAGATGCCAATTTGCCATCTACTCTATTTGTTACAATAAAATCTGTTACGAAATTCCAACAGTTTTGGTAACAAATCGTGTAGATGACCACCTCGCAAACAACAAATCTATGTGTTATTCCAGTCAATCGAGACAGCCTGTATAATAACAACAAATTAAATGACTAGATAATTATACAGATCGATGAGTGTAATTAACGTTGATTTAAACGATTAATTAACGATCTGCATTATTGCTTTTTTCAAAACAAATAAAAAAATTAATGATAAGGGAGGTAATTTGTTTCTAATTTGAGATTGACTATAACTGGCGCTATTTCTGCTTTATTATTTAAAATTAAAATAATAATCCCCCCAAAAAAAAAAACAATAATAATAATAATAAGAACAAAAGCAATTGCTCTCAATTCGAAAATCTAATATCTTTTATCTAAGAACTACTATCACAATAAACGACAAACATCAAATACTAATTTTAATGTTAACAAGATTTTGTGTGTGTATGTGTGTGTTTGTGTATGTGTATTTATTATTATTCTTATTATTATTATTCTAAACCACTGAAAAAACTTGATTGTCGAAAGATTTTCCTTTTATTTTTGTCAAAAAATTTAAATAAATTACGACCACATAGTGTATTGCACTTGGTTTGCATTTTGAAAATGTTTACATTTTTCCAATTTCTTTAAAATCGTAAATATAGAGGAATTATTGAATTCAAACAACACCACTAGTTTCACCATCAGCACGAGCTAATCGTGTTTCAAACTCTTTCTCCAATGCTGCTTTCGCCTAAGAAGCATCAAATTAAACCAAACAATTGTAATTTTCTTCTTTATTTATTAATAATAATAATAATAATAAAACTAAAATTACCTTATCGCGACTCTCGATTAAAGCATCTTTAACAGCTTCATGTTGTCGTTGTAATTCTTCACGACGACTTTCGAAAATTTGCCCTAAACGTTCACGTTCTGTTACACCACGTCCAACAACCGCCGTAACAGCTTCACGTTTAACGCGCGTAAATTGTTCACGATTTCGATGTTTTTTAGCCAAAGCTTTCACTTCTTCACGATGATCAGCTTGTAGTTTACGCATCAAATCTGTTGTTTCACGTTCAAATTGATCCTAAACCACACAAAACAAAAACAATACAAATAAAAATCAAGAATAATTAGAAGAGAAAGCTGTAGAACCTTCAAAGTTTTTAGTTGATTATTTTGGGAAATTTTCATGACTTTTTCAGCTGTATTATAGATGGCTTCATGGTATTTTTCACGTAATTCTTTCTCTTGTACAACAAATTCCCGATTAACGGCTAATAAACGTTCCGAATGGCTACGTGGTAATGATGGTTTATCAGTTTCACAAGAACTAGTTTCAGGAGCATCAGTTACACTGGTTAATGGTTCAGCACTAGGTGATTCCGTTGAAAATACACCACTGACACTGAAAGATTTACAAAAAAAAAAATTGTTGATAAAACTGATAATCAAACATTTGGTAGAATTTTTTTGAACAAAACTGGAACAAATTTTTGTATAATTATCCGGGAATAGATGATTTTTTATTAATTATGAAGGAGATATTATCCAGTTTTGCCCACAAACATGCTGTATTTGAGCAAAATTTCAATCAAACAAAAAACAAGAAGAAAAATATGTGCAAATGTTGTTTTGCGTGCAATTCGTGTTGTTGTTGTTGTTGTTATTGTAGTTGTTGTATTCTTCTGTTTACTGTCGTGAACATAATTAGAAACAAAAAACTCACCATCGTGCACACAAGCTCCAAACACCAGTTGGTTGTTCAGAACCACTGGCTTGATTGTCCGCCCTTTAATTGTTGCCAATTTTACGACAAATTAAATTAATTAATTTGCTCAAACAGCAAAACGAGAGATAGAAAAAAATCATCTATTCATTAGATGGTGGATGATACAACAACAACAAACAAAAAACAAAATGATTAAAGACACTTACATGTTTTTACTGGATAAACGTTTGACTAGTTTCATATTGATTAATTTGGAACGTTTCTCTGTAAAATCACCCGATTTCTGTGATTGTAAAGTCATCTTCTTTTTCTCATGTTTTTTCCGTAAACTTTCCAATTTCTTATCGAGTTCTAAACGTTTCTCTTTAACTAATTTATTGTCTAAAATTTTCTCTAATGGTTCAGCAACAATTTCCTCAAATTTCTCTTCTTTAATTTCAACCGGTTTCGATAACGAATTCAATTCAATTGATGGATTCATCGGTGGTAATACGGTCGTTGTTTGTGTTGTTGATATTGTTGTTGTTGATGTTGCCATTATTGTTGCTGTTAATTCACAATCAACAATATCTAATGATGTTGTTGGACCACCGGCTGTTATTGAAGGCCTTTGTATTGGACTACCATTACTAGTTTGGTCTTTACTAATTTTCGTTAGGCTATTCTTCTTTTCTGATTCATTATTTGTAGTATTATCAGTTGGTTCCATATCATCAGTTAATACGGCTAATTGTTGGGCGCGTTTCTCTAAATCACTTTGATATTTGATTGGATTAGCTAATGCTTCAGCAAAATCGGATAAACGATCTGGTACATAATCTTTAACAATAATTTGTACGAATAATGTAGCTAATGGTAATGGTTGTCCGATTTCTGTACGTAAATTAACATGTCGATAACCAGGACATAAACCAACAACTGGTAAAATTCTATGACCGATAAATCTACCAGATTCTTCATATGCAGCAATACGTATTGATGCTAAATCTGGTAATACAACTTTTTTAAAAACAAACGGTTCTTCATCATACACCGGATTAATACCATTATTTGGTATAACTTTTGTACGAAAACGTTTACGTACTGTATCAGCTGGTAAACCATACATTTCAACTTCAACATAAGTACCAACACGTTTATCAGTCAAAAATTGACCACTTATCACAGTTACTTTAACCGTACCAGCTATAATACCATCAACTGTTGATTCAGCAAATGGATAGAAACGACGATCGGTACGTCTCATAAATTCCGGTTTTAATAAATAACCACAACGGTAATTATATTCAAATATACCTAAATTTAATTGCATTGCTAAATCTAATGTTTGATAATTTAATGCAACTAGTTGACAGCCAGCATTCCAAAAGACTTGTGGCATAAAATTCGACGAATCAAATCGTGTACCAGCTGGATAAACACGACTTAATTGATGTTTATTATAATTAACGAATTGTACCGGATATTCTTTCAATAAAGATGTAGCTTGACGTTCATCAAACGATGACATCTCATAACTACGGTTTTTTTCTGGAAAATTTTTTATAAATTTACTCAAATCATCAAAAAAACATTAATTATAAAAGTACTTTTAGCATTCTCAAAACTAGAAAAATGTACAGGTTGTACATAGTTGACTAATGCTGAAATTTCAGCACCAGCTTCAGTTTCACTAGCTGCAACTTTATTATGATCACCACCTTCTGTGGGTGCTTCAGATGGTGCATCAGTTTCAATATTATCACCATCATCCTCACTTGATGTATCCTCATCTTCGGTAGCTGTCGATTCTTTAGATCCCTATAAAATCACTTTATATTACCAACAGAAAATTACAAAATAATAATCAAAAAATAATACTTGTCTTGTTTGTAATGGTGGTGCGTGATGATGTGGTATATCACCATTACCTGTTGGTTCGGATTGTTGGGCTTCAATCGATAATTGTGTTGTTGGTACTGCTACTGTTGCAGTTGCATTATTATTATTTTTATGATGATGTGGATGATGATGATGTTTCTTTTTATTTTTAATTATAATTTTCCGTTTTAAAACTAATGGTGGTGGTAATGGATTACCAGGTTCTAATTTATATGAATCTAATGGTGCATCTAATAACATATCACCAAATATATCACGACAATAATTTGCAATTTTAGCCTGTTGACGGGGATTACAATGATTTTCAAATGATAAAATTACAGGATAATCGGACGTTTTAAAAGCACTCTCTGCTATTGCTTCTAATACTTCTTTAGCTGGTAATTCAGGAACAAATGTATAACCATGAACGATGACAGGCTCTTCGGTACGCCCATTCCAAAAGTCCAATTCTACGCATCTAAAATGCCGAAAATTTAACTGAATTAGCTACGAAATAGTGGCCAAACTGACGTAAAAAGGAGATGGTGCATATGTCTAAAGGTAGAATACATGCATTTTAGGGTTGGGGATAGAGGAGTTCACAAACAATTCGGTGTTATCTTACACCCCCATCAGGCGTATATACATGTGGCATCCTGTTTAGAACTTTGGACCTTTCCAGCAGGATATCCTATTTGCTGATTCGTTGCTGAGTTATAGTTGTTATAAATTACAACTGAATCTTTAACATCTCAACTACAGGATAGCACTCTATACAGTGTGCTGCAGCAAAACAGGCATATAGGAAAGAGCACCTATACTACCCACTCTCATGTCTTCTTTATAAGGGTGGGTGATACTGATGTTTTTCCTTATGTGCCTATTTTGCTGCCGCATGCTGTATATATTCTACATCAAAAAGAGGAGGTACATCTCAAGCAATTTGGAATTAATCATGCATCTAAGCATTACAAGTATAATTCAGAAGCTGAAAAGCTGAACTGACCGACATCCAGCTAGAAGACATTGTCGATACATCTCTACACTAGATCGTCCAGTTAATTGATGTCCAATCAAATAAGTATTATGTGAGGAATTGATGAAATAATGCGCCAATGGTTGGTCCATATCATCAAATAATTCATATTTCGATGATGCCATTATATTATTATCTTCTGACATTAGATATCTTAAAAAACCATCAAACGACAATTGGCCCTTTTGTGCATTATATTTATTCGGTTCATATTGACTGATAATATCTTTGGCTCTTGTTGTATTTGCATATGGATGTAAGATTTCATTTAAACGTGGATCACGTTGTGTTTTATTTAAAAAATCAACAAATTGTGATGCTGTCATATATTTCTTAGAACCAACACTAAAAAATTTGTTATTTAATTAATATTTGAAGGAAAATTAATAAAAATTACTAACATTTCATTGAATACTTTCTCAACTTCTGTGCGTTGTGTTAATGTTTTATAAAATGTAAAAAAATCTTCAAATTGGAACTTTTCTGGATTAATTGTGTCATTTTTACCATATGGTAGACCGCAAGACTGCATTACAGTTTCTATACGTTTCTTGTCATCTTTATTTTGTGCAAACATTTTGATTATGCTACAAAATTAATTAATAAATTTATTTATTTTTTATAATTTAAAAGCAAATTTTACTTTTTAATTGGTATTTTGCCAGTCTTGTCTGTGCTTAATACTAATTTCGTATAAGCTTTTTCTAAATACATATTTGTTGTGCCATTAATTTGATTTAAATTATATGCCAAATTCATTAGTGCATCAGTCCACAGCCTTGCTATTTCTTTTCTTGTACAACAGAAATTTATAAAATTTATATTAACAAAATCATTGGCACAACATACAGTCACTGTTTTCTCTTCTAATGTATCTTGACTGCCCATCGTTACGATTTGACGTAATTTCGGATCCTGCAACAATACAAACACAAACAATTAATCTGACGCCGTTCACTGTTTGTTCAGAGTCGGTCGACTCAACTATACGGGCACTAAAGCGATATCTATGGGTAAAGTTAGGTTGATCAATTCAAAACCGACAGACTGTATATTTACCAGCAACTTTTCCGTTGGTAAGTTAACAAACACAACTATTTTTTACAATCAAAGTTCATAGAAAGTAAAGTTCACGTTAAGTTTGATTCAATTAATTCCTATATGAATCTTCAAATGGTCTTACAATTTGTTTGATCATTTTACATGAAATTGAATTCATCAGTAACAGAAAAACTCAATGCTTTGACTATTTCGAGTCGGCACATTCCAAAAATCAGTTGTTCAAAAGATCAAAGACATCCCTTAAATTTTACTCTCAACGATGATAAATAGATAAGTTTCAACTGGATCTTTGTACAATGAATCTCTGCATTTTTTTGTATTCTTGTATATTGGAAAATGTTGATTAAAAAATGCCACATTGAACAATAAATATTAAGGGTGATATTAAGGTGCAAAGCGGCGGATATCTGTCTGTGTTTTTTGATTTTTTTCAAGAATTGAGACCTTTAGAAAATTGTCTTTAAATCGGATTAAGTTGTTTTGAAAAATGCCAGTCAAAAGAGCCTTTCACCGATCTTTTGCACCAAAACGAACTGTTGAACGCGAACAATTACTTCAAACAGATACCTTTGATTCTATGAATAAAGAGACTCTTTTAAAAACAGCTTTGATAAACTGATATGATTCACTGTAAATGTGTCTAGATTTTAACTGGGAAATTTCCACTCTAACATTATTACATGTGAAGTTTTTACATTTGTTCTGTCTGTACAACGAACGGTCATTAATTAAGCTCGTAGCATCACCATTAACACAAACTATAAGAAAGTATAAACTTTTAATGAGAGTGTAATAGATTGCAGCAACTGCACTGTAAATTGCATATTTCATTTAGATAAACATAGAAACTCTATAGCGTTAGTCCTATTGTTTTGTGACTATTTAAATGAACCACTATCTGTAACAAATAGTTCCAAGTAATCACTTTTATGAAAATTTCCAATACAGAAGAATTTCCGTTCTCTATAAAATATTTCAAACATTTCGTTGAAAATCTCATTCACGTATCCATCAAATTGACGTAAATTTAAACACAATGTTGCAATAATCCAATCGATACATCGCCATTCGTATAAACAATAATTCTATGAAATGCATTGTGGTCACTACATAAACAATAATTAATAATAAAAACTTGAATCATAAATATGTGTAAGAGGAATGGAAAGGCCGACTTTTGATATAACAATCTTCAAATCAGGCACAACTGCCTTTGGTTAAACAATAGAATTGGAAGAATTTGTGTTATGATAAAGCTAACGAACAACATACAGACTTGGTGTGTCTAATACGAACATAGGAAGATATACTAGCACCACCCATTATGTGCGCACACTCTGTTTAAAGAATCTGATCCAATGAATCAGATCCCACGATCCGCCGGACGCGATCCTTTACGGTGCCCACGCACGGAGAACTGAGAAATCTACCAGATCAACGGATCAAGTCCGATTGCGGAACGGAGCTCTCCATATGTGGCGCAGAAATCCGTCGTTTTTTGAAGGATTTTTGAGATCAGATCTGACCAGATCCGTCGATCCTTTAAACCTCAAGTTCATCGGACTTGGTCCGAGGTCTTAGGGGTTTGCTATAAGTTAGCATAAGACAAACAGAAGATGAGTGGTATTTGAAGAAGAATGGCGATCTATTTGGACCTTTGTCTGATGTTTCATCGAGATCATGACAAAGACAGTAAGATTTTTGTGAATGGAAAAGGGTGTGATATTTAAAGAAATCTAATAAGAGTGAGTGGCGTCTATAGTCGGAATAGTTTGACGTCTGACCGCTTAAGAGTGTGTGGTGCTGGTATTTTTTCGTATATTCATATTACAAACGCCAAGCCTGTATGTCTAATTGTAAGATATTGGATACATAGAAAAGTGCTCAAGATAGACTGATATTGAATAAATAAATGAAATAAAATGAAAACGGAAATGAGAATAGATTGATAAAAGTAGAATCTTTTCATTGGATTCAATCAATCAATCAATCATAGTATGTTAGTAGAGGAAACCACACAGGGATTAGATTTGTTGCTTCGATAAATTAGAAATTATTAACTGAAACTTTCTTATGTAGAGAGAGACTTTCTAAGAAAATCTATCAACAACAATAAATAATTTATCAACTTTTAATTGAATTATTATCAATTCTCATCAAATTATTAATCTGTGCGTCCATATATTAATTATATTAATTTAGACAAAAAAAAAAACAACAATATTGTAATGTTTGTGTTTTGATTAAAGGAAAAGGAAATTGTAGGTGTTGCAATAAAATAAGAAATATAACAAATCGTGCTTTTTCGGTTGTTAATCTAAATATAAGCCGGAAATTTATATTTCCTTATCAATTTAATTGAAATTAAATTAGAAAAGCTGCTCTTTATGAAACTCTAAAATAAACAAACAGGATCATACAGATGTATTGTAAAAGCCTAAAAAGAAACATACAACCTCTTTCACTCTAAATGTACACTTTTGTAACTTGTGGACGACACAAGAGGATTTAGTTGAATATTCTTTAACAACGGCAGTGTTCTGGTATTCCATTTGGAAATCATCCGAAAAGCAATTGAAACATTTTGAAAGCTAAAAATGCAGATCCGCAATTTGTCCTCCAATATCGTATAATTTTCGAAAATTAATAGCAAATTTCCAAAAGATCTCCAAGGGTATATAGTCAAAGTCAAAGAATACAGCATCCTATCCATTTTTACGATGTTTTACTTGTATCGGTCACAGATATGGAACATCACGTTTAAGTAAAATGGGTCTATAGATAAATTGAAACAATAATGCTCCCTCTGTTCCAAATTACGGTATGCAAAACGTTTAAATTTGCTTGTTTTTTAACAAAAGACGTATATTTAAACCAGATCTTCATTCAATTTAAATTTTATTTGAACAATTTTTCTGCTGAAAATTTACAAAATTAACTTTGGCAAGCGCATATTAACATCATATGGTTGATACAGATAAGCGTCCTGTACGACGAAGCATTTCTATATTTGTAGAAGTAGTGGAATGGAGTTTGTTTACGTTTCA
>JAZBGY010001331.1:10298-23946 GCA_037414755.1 Lydus trimaculatus | reverse complement strand
AACATTTCTGATTACCATTTATACTAGTTTTTATTACATAACCAGGTATTGGTTTAATAAATTTCACATCAATACCACGTTGTTGTTCTAATTCAATTATTTCTTGTTCATATAATTTACGATTTTCTGGATCTTGTATTTCATTAATATAATCATGGAATAATTGACGGAATTCATCTTTTTTTAATGCTTCACCAATTTTATTCACTTCATCACGACTCAAATTCAAATCTTTGATTTTTTCAAAAGGATCACACATGATGATGCAACAACAACAATAATAATAACAATTTTGTCAAATATATAACATACAATCTTCGCTTTTTCTAATTTAATACAAAATACACACAATATAAATATTGATAACAATAATAATAATGATAAATTTTGTGTGTTATCAGCGCACTGATATGAAAATAAACAAACTGCGTCTGGAATATTCCGGTGTGTTCACGTGGACCAACCAATCAGCCGGTCGATTTTTTTTGTTAAAGATGGTGGATGACAGAGCGCGTTTTTTAAATTTGCCGGTTTATCGCCAACAAAAAAAAACAACAACTTTATCTTTCAATTTATTTTACATAAAATAATAAATAAATAAAAACAAACGAAATTATGATTATAATATTGAGATTATGTGTGTGTTATATAAGAATTATGATGACCTCGATTTTTGTTATTGTTTTTGTTTGTGGATCTTGGCACATATTTAAGGAAGTCTATTTTTTCCACCGGTAAATAATTATGTTATGTAGAATCTTTGGAAAATTTATTGCAAAGTTTTGATTTTCTCTTTTCTAAGATTCCAAAATTTATTAAATTGGCTGTATGGCAAAAAAAACTGCAGCCACCGAAAGCTAAAATTTTGGCTGATTAAACCAACAACAGACAAATAAATTGATGAAAAATATTCGATAAATGTGTGACGTTGCCAAGGTCTACAGTAAGGTAAAGATTGTTTTTTTGATGAACCAACAACATGTCATAAAATTATTTTTATCTTAATTAATGACCCATCCAGAAGAAGTAAAATATCTAAGAATACACACCTCTAGATAGACCGGTATCCAGACTAGTGCTGGAATGCTTCGAAATACTGAAGGAGCTTGCTGAACATAACAAGGTGATCGAAGGAAATGAAAAGACGACCTTTTGGCGAAAGAGGCCGCTAAAACAGCTCTAATTGGACCTGGACCCTCATGCGGGATCGCTTATGCGGACGCTAAAGAGGCTATAAGGAAATAATTAGAACGAAAACACCAACTCTACTGGGACGAATTACCAGGAATGGTCTTGTCAAAGACATTTCTGGATTTTTCAAACCGTAGAAAACCGAAAGAACTCCTACAATTAAATGGCAGGCAACTAAGGCAAATCACAGGACTGTATACTGGTCACTGTGCACTGAGAAAGCATCTCAATAATATTGGGATTGTAGAAGACCCAACATGTAGGACCTGTGAAGAGGAAGATGAAACTTCGCTTGTTCACATCTTATGCTACTGTGAGGCTTTGAAGGATCTCAGAGCATGGTATTTGGGAGGGGAATACATCTCTCCCGAAATAAAAAGGACTCCCTTAAACGATATCCTGGACTTTATCAAAAGGACGGGACTATTGGGGGAAGACAATTAACCCAAGTTAGGTGTGCTGACGGACTGGAAGAAGAGACCTTACACAAAACAATAATAATAATAATAGATAGACCGGTGATCGGTGCCTAATATGGCATAAGCACATATACATATTCACCAAAAAAAAAGCGCAATTAGGTACCTAGGAGCAAAATTTCGTAGCATATATTCGTTATTCTCTACGTAAGAAGTCACAGTTAATAATATCGTTGCCTATAGAATGCTAATTTATAAAACCATCTTAAAGCCCATATTGAACTATTAGAGCATTGTGAAACTCCATGGTTGATCTTGATGAAATCCACGTAAAACATGAAATCAAAAACTGCAATGTAAAATATTTCCAGAAGCTCATCTAAAACGTTGGCGAATCAATTAGGCAGGTTAACTCACTAGTTATAACGATACTACGATACTCTAATTTTAAAATTGTAAAACTCTGAAGTATGTGGGTAGTCAAACTGTTGTAAGTGAGGGGGCCAGAATAAATTTCATGTTTCGTTCGAGGAGCAAATCAATTTTAATCGTCACTTTCATAATGTTTCGTCATCTTTAGTACATTGGACTGTTTGTATTTCCATTTTATTTATTTATTGATTACAAGTTTGAAAATTATATTCATCTGTTCCGTGGAGTGGAGGTTGCCTGACAATAAGTAAAGAAACCAGGTACATTTAAATCTACATATTTTTTTGTGTGTGTTTCAATCAAGTATATTAGAAGGCCAACGATTTTACATGATGATTCTTCATTTTTTGTTATAGTAAATAGTAATGGTTGGTTGGCATAAATATAGATTCAGCAAGGACACCAAAAACTAATTTATTGTTCTTTTTTCAAATGTTAAAAATAGCAGTAGCATCCAAATAGTATTTACTAACTTACTAACACATAAGGACATATAGCACTGGTTGAGAAC
This sequence comes from Lydus trimaculatus, assembly GCA_037414755.1. Taxonomy (NCBI): domain Eukaryota; kingdom Metazoa; phylum Arthropoda; class Insecta; order Coleoptera; family Meloidae; genus Lydus; species Lydus trimaculatus. The sequence goes on along the minus strand of JAZBGY010001331.1, from coordinate 21,393 downwards.
TACTGATTCAATCTATAACATTTATTTTTAGATGTACTGATAAAATACTCTTCTAGAAAAGATTCTAGTAAGGAACTGTTTTCATATAAATCTGAAAGCTGTAAATCGATCATTTATGACGTCAATTTACTACCAAATTCGACTATCATAGACATCCGAATCGAATTTTGAACAAATAATCTACTTTTACCTACGACTTTCTCACAAATTTAAATTAATTCTACCCTAGTAATTTCGCAATAATTCAACGATTTATATTAAAAAAAAAATCAATTCAAATTTCCAATTAAAAATTACATTTTTCGATTACTTTGATAATAAGAACTATCTAGTTCATCTTTGATTATCTAAGAACGCACTCAAATACCTCGAAAAATCAACATAAAAATCCTTGATGATAACAACACAAAATTAACATTGTTAAAAACGATTTCTAATAGAATCAAGAATATCCGGTTATTGTTGTTAAGAATGGTCACTTTCATTTTCTAAATCACGATCGTCATCTTATTATGGCATTTAATCAAACGTTCATAATGAAGTAAATCCATCTAACAAGAGAAATGCTATATAGCATATAGGTACCTATAGAACAGACCAACAAATTGTTCAAAATTTACCTTTCACCTTTATTTTCCAAATGGTTACCGCAACATCAACAACCACAACAACATTTATAATCAGTGAAAATTTTATTTATATAAGGACAAAATGCGTCGAAATATCATCATTAAATTTTACAATCAATCATCATCTTTGTTATTATTGTGTTTAATATTTGTGTTATTTACAATATCGTTATTTGTGAAAAATCAACAATTATTATATGAAGAAAATCGTGTAGAAATTGTTAAAAATTTACAAACAACAACAACAGCAAATGTATTAATTTTAGCAAAACACGTGACGAAATCATTGAGTGAATTAGGTAAAATGGACGAAATTAATCGATACGTATTGTTTTTGAATCATATCAGAAATTCAGGTGCTGAAATTTTGATATTTTTATTACAAAATTTACAAGGCTTCAACAATTACCGGCATGTTAGACTTGAAGAACAGACGAAACAATTAAATCGAATCCAAGAGGTATTTCAGTATTTTTTGTTTGGTAGTTGTTAATAAATTAACAAATAAATCAATTAAAATGACACTAATTAATTATTAATTTGTTCGGTTTGTAATTATAGTAGGTATATCAAATTATCGTAATTATTTTTATCAAACTTTCTCTATATCCCACAATTATTAACTAATAAAAACTGCAATTTGTTATTAAATTTTAATCAGAGCTTATTAATAATTAGTAGGTAGGTACTTACATTTTTAATAATTGTATCATGTAATTATAGAAAAAATCACAAAACGTATAAATCTCACGAATAATAAATCATTGATGCATTAATTAATTAAAAATAAAGGTACAAATTAGTGAGAAACGTATAGATTTTTCACCTTATTAAAGATTAACTGATCAAAACCCTTCTGTGTATGTTATATTTAGTCATTGTTTATATTATCAACAATTAATTTTTAGGTAAATTTGTTTTGTTATCGTTAGAGAGCTTTTAAATATTCCATTCATGATAATGAGCTAATTTTAATAAATTCTTAGAAAAATACTAAAGTGAAAGCAGAAGATTTACGTTACGTTAAAGGAATTACAAATATTCCGACCGTTCCTATAATCTATAATCATTTTTTACATCGGTATTAGGGAGAAAAACTGTTTGAAGGATACTTTTTGTTAAAATAAAATCATAATTAAATACAGCAGAATTGAAAAACCGTGTAGAAAAAAATGAAATTATTAGACAAAACAGTTGCGAATCTTTTACAAAATCATTGATGATGACGATTTGAATGTAAACGTGTAGTAGTTAGGTGACATCAAAAATGCATGTCCGTACTCCTACTATTTTATTATTAGTAGATAAAGATCATGGACGTCCTTGTGGTTCTCTTGCTTGTGCTAAACCAGAGAATCACCTTAGACCACAAGTATTTTTTATTGGTATTGAAAACGCCCTTTTAGGAATTGATAATTATTTGACAATTATACAGTACTGAAAGATAAACCATTAATGTTCGATATTTTGCGTTTCATAAAACGTGAAATAACAACAGTTCAGTGTCACTTTACGATTTTGTTAATTACGCGTTATTTTACTTTTTTTATTTTTAAGAAACAATAAAAATACACACATCGAGATCTAATAGATGCGATGGCTGTAAAGAATTTAGTTCAATGTCAAGCTGGTTTTTTAAAAGCCACGCATTATCACCTTGAACGAAATTTTTAAATACCGCAATCAATGGGCAACTATAGACCCTGTGGCGTCACCAGGTGACATACTATTGTGGCGAAGACACCCAATGTTATCAAACGCCCTTTTCAAAACTGCCTTTTCTAGTTTGTTGAGGAACTCTTACGAAGTCTTGATTCCATGCTCGAAAACAACAAATTTTTCACTAATTTTGTCAAATTAAGCTAGAATTCACCCGATGACACCAATGCTGCTTGGACTTCACTATAAAAGATTCTCTAGATGTTGTCCTTTAAATTTTTAATTTGCTTCTATGATTTAATCCACTATAAGGGAGACATGAGGGCGTATCAGCTTTATCTGGGACATCCAGTACAATTTAAAATGATAAAAATGCAGTAAAGTTGATGTCATTTTCAGATTTACAGTTTAATTGTTTGTGTAAAAGTTTTTTATAAACTTATCATGTAACATGTAACCTATGACGTACTTCATTCTAATGATGAATACAAATGTTAACAACAAATAACTTTCTAATTTATAGTTTGTTTAAATCAATACCACAATAGGTAATTCATCGCTAAATCTAGAAATAATCATCAAAAGTATAATCTAACAATAAGATGAATGTAAAAGTACTTTTATGCAAAAAGAATCGATAAACCAATCGTAAAATGTAACAAAAGTATTGCGAAAATCTATAAAATTTCAATAATAAACAAGATATGACGTTATCGAAAGATATTTATGATTTCACATATTTACTATAAGTGTGAAAGCAAAACACTATCAGAATTTAATGAATTGGAACGATTCAATCTTCACTTTCAATATTGACGATACAAGGCGTATACTCTAATTAGTTTAACACGGTCGACTTTGCCGTCCTAAGATACTCAAAGACATCTGCATGGAAAAATAATTTGTTCACACCGATTCCTTGATAGAAAGTCCAAGTATGGCGTGTGTTTACTTGAAACATACATTCGTGAGGTGGAACCTATAGATATTCCCGCCTCCTTTCATTACTGCACTTGCAGGCACGTTATTCATCGCATTCTGTACTCCTTTCTCCTACGTTGAAATGCTCTCACATTCCTACGTGGGGTAAAGGGGTATAGAATAGGATGGATAACGTATTTGCAAGCGGAATGATGAAATGAGATGGGAATATGTATAGGTTCCGCCTCACGAATGTATCTGTCGAGTAAAAACAGTATGTCAAACAGAAAGTCAAAACGCAGTACCGGAATAGACGCACTATAGGTAAATTTTGAGAATTCTGGCAAAGGAGCTAATGTTAAAGAGCTTTATATAGTTGTTCGGATACCAACAGACTATGATGACAATAGTCGATTATAACAACTGGACTCATATTTTTACTTCTATATAAAACAATGGATTTTTCTAATCTATGACGAAAGTCTTCGTTTTGTCGAAATTTTGAATTTGCAGACACAAAATGCATTAAAAAATTATCCTCTTCTTCCAAATCGAACGACAAACGAAAAGAAAATTGTGAAATTATTAAAAAGTGCTGATACAAACAATTTAAATAAATGCAAACAAAACGGTAAAAAGTACAACGATAAATTACGAAATCCAACCGAAATGAAAAGTAAATTAACAAAACAGACATAAAAATTATTTATCACGAAAATAAAATAGTAAAAATCGCTAATTAATATTCCGAATTTAAATAAAAACTCATAAAAATCGACATAATTGCTATAACAAAACCACAAAACTCGATAATAATTAACACGTAAACGTAAAACTATTTCAAATAAAAATAGACTTATTTTGTATTTTTTCTGTTATTAATCATTTAGGAACACTTAGTGGATCGAATATACGAAATTATAAGGAATGCAGCTGTTCCAGTGAGTTTCGATCAACCAATACGTTACATCAATTTCACAAGTTACGATAAACAATCACCAACTTTCATCAATTTAATTAGAGAACCAACTGACAAGATCTTATCGAGGTTAAAAGCCACAATAATATGATAATAATTAAAAAAATAAATACAAATTAAAAACCTTATTCCTTATCAAAATTTACATTGTAATAAGATTGATATAATTGCAGGTCATTATATGTAAATCAAGAAGATATTATACAATGTTTTCAGAATAAAATCAAAAATTGTAATCGTAAATATTATCAACAATTAAATGTGGCATACTTTTGTGGTCATAATCCTAGATGCGAGTAAGTAAATTATAATTTCTAACATAGAAAAAAAGTGTATCAAACGCACACTTTTTGTACTTGTTATACAAATAGTTCTAATAATAGTTTTCTTTTCAAGTAAAATCGATGACCCTTGGCGATTACAAATGGCAAAGAGTAACGTAGAAAAGTATTATGCAGTTGTAGGTGTGCTGAATGAATTGAATGCAACTTTGGAAATCTTAGAAAATAAAATCCCCTATTTCTTCAAAGGTGCAACAAAGTTCTATCGTGAAACATTAATAGGTTTGTCTCTACTACTTTTTCTGTATTATTATATGGATTTTTCGTAATTTATAGATTGTTTATAGGAAAATATAATCGGAAGAAACAGAAACCGATAGATAACTCATGGAAGAAACGGCTTAGATCGATTCTAAGTGATGAATACGAATTTTACGAATGGATTAGAATGCGACTATTCCAACAATTACAAATTCTCTATGGTGATCATCATTCACATTAATGAATTTGTGAAAGGACACTTGTAATGATACCAAAGATTCTGTTACGAATTAAATGCTTTATTATAATTCAGATAGCGATGTTGTTAACAGCTCATACTTGAATAGAAAAAAATCATGTTGACATATAAATAAACCATGACACAAACGGTCATTGTTAGTGTTAATCATTTCTTTTTAGCATCTTTAAGTCCAGCACCGGCATTAAATTTGAAATAAATTATATCACCATCTTCAACAGTATAATTCCTGCCTTGTTGGCGGTATTTGCCTGCAGCTTTACAAGCCGCCTCAGTGCCCTCTTCTTTAAAATCGCTAAACTTCATCACTTCAGCCATTATGAAACCTTTCTCGAAATCAGTATGAATACGTCCTGCTGCTTGTGGAGCTTTCGTACCTTTCTACAAACAACAATAACAATAACCAGATGTCGACACTAGTCTCAATTCGTTTTGATTTTATTTTTACAATTTTTTTTGAAACGGGGTGAAATTGTTTTGAAAATTTGCCACCAAAATTGCATTATATTCTTATGTAAATTTAGTTTTAAGGGTAATTTATTTTCGTTAACTTGCTATCCTTTTATTTTGATTTGTCAATGGGAATTTCAACGATGTACATTCAAAATGACACAAACAAAGACAAAGAAATTGGCCTTTCAGAATTATTGAAGCGAAATAGTAATTTTCTATGTAAAATATGTAAATCTTTATGTAAAAGGTGGGGGAGGCCACGATGACACAGAATCATGTTGTGAATAATAAAATCTACAAACCTGAATTGTCCATGCTTTAACTTCATCAGGACCTGCTGTAAAGAAATATTCCAATTGCAAAGCTTTATATCCTTGTACGATGATCTTATCTAAAGCACTGAAATAAAAAAAAAAAACAACAATTCAAGCCGGTGATTCTAATCAAAAATTTTTTGGAAGAATAAAAATACATCACGTCTTTTCTTCTTTCATCTTCACCACTACCACACAAACAAATATATAAACAAATAAAAACAAAACCAAAAAAAATAATGGAAATAATAACAATAATTGCGGCGTGATCTTGTGCCTTTAGTTTCTTTTTCTTTGAATGTTGTTCACAAAACCAATCCAATCTTTCAAAGATTGGACCATCAATGTGGAGAAGAATGAAAAAACGCGTAATCTAACCTGTCATTAACTATACCCGAAACGATTTCGTTTCAACATAGTTAATGTCATTCGATCATTATTATTTTTAAATTGAAAATTCGAAATAAAGATAATTGTAATTTTTAAATAACACCTAAACACAACTTTACAATTGAAAATTGTACGATAATTGTTGTTATCATTGATAGTCGTTCAATCGATTTTAATTGAAATACAATAGAGATCAATCGAAATTTACCTGGTTGCATTGTTGTCTTCTAAAAATTTCTTCCTTAAGGCTGGATCATCATATTCTTCAACGAGTTTATTTTCAAATACACCAGAAAATGGGATAATTAACGCTCCAGGATCATTTTTGTCAACCCATTCTTTGATCTTTATTAACCTGTCGAATAATCAAAAAAGAATACGTGTTTTATTTTTTTCCTCTAGTCAAACTAAAAGTTTCTATTGTGTTTTTTATTATAAAATAAAATTAAAAAAAAAAAACTAAAATATAACACATGTATCTGACGAGATAATAATAGACAAAATAGGCCAATATTCAATAAATTCATAGTGAAATATGAATACGTTGTATTATAGATATAGAGAGGGTTGTGGTAACTTCTCACGCTATTTAATAAATAAAACCAATTGTCGATTATTTAACATCAATTTTTTATAAACATTACCCCCATTATGTTTTTATAGGGAATTCTAAACAATTCTCTAATAATTTTTTCATTTTATTATAAAGAAATTTTTGAAAAATCTCACATTAATACAGTGATCGTCACTTAATCTATACCCATTTTCTGTGTGGTTCATCAATTTGAGATACTTTATAATAACGATAACTGATAACAGTAACACATATTAAGTAGGGATCACTGTATTTATAACATCCAATAACCACAAACTACAATAATTAAGTTCTCTCTATCTACAATGTGACATATGGAGTTACTTGTATGTATGTTGAATGGTAAATTAAGCGCGATTGATAGTGTTCGCGGTATAGATCAAAGGCAATCAACGAACCATTATAGAAATAACCAAATGGTAGATATATCTATAGACTTTGTAAACCGCTTTAGCTACTATTTTTGATCCATTGTCAGTAATTAACTCTCAATATTGTCGGCTTGAATCTGTTTTATTATTTGATTGATTTCAAGAGATGCTTTATGAAAGAGACGAAAGAGAACCAAACAAAACAAAAAAAAAAAAGGGAAAGAAATTGAATTTACAACAACCATTACTAGGGATGATGGTGCGGATTTAAAGTACAAAAAAAAAACAAACACTTGATATATTGGTAGTGTAGAAAGAATACGAAACCGTCTATCAAACACTTTTTTCTTCATTGATAGAGAATTGAACATTAGAACAAAGTAATTCAAATATATCGTTTTGTATAAATAATAAAATGGTAGTTAGACACCTATTAGCTGAGATCACTTTAAATCTATGTGTAGGTACCTACTATATACTTGAATTTATTATCAAATCAACTTACCACTTATTCTTCTTTTTAATATAATCCTTTTCAGATAAATTGACTAAATAAATTGTCGGTTTTGATGTTAAAAACAGATATTTGTTGAGAATTTCAATCTGAAATGTACAAAAAAACAAAACAAATATCAAATTAAACTTTCATGATTTTGTGACATCTTTCTATTTAAATTCAAAAAAACAACAACAACAACAACAAGTTGAACGATAAATTGAGAAATATATGCTAGTCACTATCGACCTGTTACAAATATTCTTTACCAACACTCTTCTAAATGATTCCTGCTGTGTTAAAAACCCTATTGAAGAGTGTCAATGCCAATCGTCACAATAAAAATCACCAGGTGGTGATATTATTATACCCCATTTACATTATACAAAGTCATCATCTTATCGAATTTCCCACCCCCCTTTAAATATATGTTAAAGAATTTAAAAATATTACAACTTACATCTTTTACATCCCAATCACCAAAACGTATATGTTTCTTCTCGTCAACAAGAACTCCTTTGATTTTCAGTAGAGTATCCTGAAAATTAACATTATTATGTTAGCCATATTCACTCATTATCTTCTTAAATTAGCAAAAAACTTCCATTATCTAACAATAAGTTCTGATTGTTAATTAATTTAAAGGGATTGATAGTGTTGTTGGTCGGTGTCTAGACGTGGTAGAGCAACAACAAATAATCAACTTCGTTATCAGTTAAATGTAAACGTACTTACACCTTCATTTAAATCTATTGCATTTATCATAATAAACAGAAAACTGGATCAATATAATTTAAAAATATCGTAATCAATTAATGCTAATTATTTAATTAATTAATCAATTATCAAAAGATTAATGAGAAATATTTCAATTAATTGTAGATGGCTATTTGAGTAAGAAGTATCGTTTTCTTAAAAAAAAACATCGTAGAAAGGGGTAGGTAGACAAATGATGATGTCATTCTACAAGCTGCTCTTCAATCATCAAGAAAAACTTGTTTGGAATAAAAACAAAAAACGGATGTTTTTATACAAATTTATAAGTATTTGCAAAATAAGAAAATCTTATTTATTTACAAATTACTATTAATTATAAGTATCTAAATTAACAAATTGGCGGGATAATTAAACAAAATGGTGGCTTAAATATGCGTTAATCGGGAAAGTGTAGCTTAACAATTAAACCAAAAAAAAACAGTGCTTTGTGGAAAAAAAATTATATTTGAAAAATAAAGTAAAAGTGCTTATTATGTTGTGTGTGCTGAAGTGTTTTAGGTTTTTAGTGTTTTGGTATATAGTGAGCTGTATTTATTGGGGTATAGATGCTTCAACTTTTTCAGGTTAGTACAATTTTTTTTTTTCAGTTGATTTTAATAGATATTTGCTGCGCAGTGTTTGCATATACAGGGGTTTATAGAAAAGTGGGATGACTCTAAGATGGTGGTTTTTTATTTTGCGGATTATTAATAAGAGAAAAAGCAAACAATTTCTCATGTTTGTAATATTTTTTATTATTATTATTAAAAAGAATATCCCTACCCAAAAGATAGACAAGGTTTTCCACACTTTAAACGTTAACGTTCAATAATGAGAAATTCAATTAAAACAGTTTGTTGTTTTTCCTACCGCTATTCTTTTTATTTTTAGATTTATTTACCCCTTTACATTATTTAATCGAATTTTGACTTTCACCTTCTAAAATTAAAATACCCTTTCCCATGGTCCGATCTGAACGATATCAAGATTTTCTTCAAAAGATTTCCGGAGAGTATAATCTCAATTAACGTAATATACGTATACTTAAGTATTGTTGTTTTGTTTGTGAGAAATTTAATAATTCTACGAAATGACAAGTGTTGCAATAGGTACTTTCTGAGAGGTACCTAGGTAGTTATGAGTATAGGTACTCTATAGAAAATATAAATAGCGTAGAGACCCGCTTAACCGAGTCTGATTAAACGATTTTCGAATCATTCGATTTTTTACTTACGGAAAGATCAAAATTTATCTCCACTTCAACTGTCGCTGAGTGCCGGATGAACGGATTTATTTATCCCTGTAACTATGAATAGCTAACATAGGGCACCGTAACGCAATATCTTGGTTTAACACTTAATACGAAGCTTTACTAGGAAGCCTAGGTGAAAACGTAAAGGTACAGTTAAGTATTAGATATCGAAAAATGTATCAACGCTTAGGACGAAGCTCGATAAGCAAATATTAAAGCCAGTTGTGACCTATGAAATATAACTCTGCGGTTGTATCAAAAAAAAACTTCTTAAAACAAAAATTTGAAGAAAGATTTCTGCAGCACGGGAATGTAGAACAATTAAGCTCTTCGACAAAACAAGCCTAATGAGAATGGGCGCGTTTTGAGTGTAATGTGACGGCATTATTCATAAAAAAGTGTGCCTCATTTTGCCAGCACAAACTAGGAGATACCAATGGGTAATTTTTAGTGATAAAAATGAAATTATGCAAAAATATACAAAAATGACTGAAACTGAAGAAAGTATTTCAGACAATAATCAAAGTTCTACTGTATTAAATCAGTATTTTTTAGCTTTCGATATGTACATACAATCCCCTTGTTTCTTTCTGTTTTATTTTTTTTTTTAAACTTTGACAGACGGTGCTGACGAAATTAATAAGGCAACACCTGTGGGGCGGTAGACCGCCTGTTGTGCCCATCTTCAAATCAGTACTAGAACACAGCAGGCGGTGCCCCACCTTCAACAACGATGGCCCGTGCCCAGCAAGAGGTGATCTGTCAACTTCATCATCATCAACTATTGAAAATCAATCGATTTTCACAACTAGAAATCAATCGGTTCCGTAATTTGTACATAAAAGGGACATGGTTTATAGATTTTTTTCTGCTTTGTCATCATAATGTGTTGTTTTTATTTTTTTTTATTTTGTTTGTCTCTTAATATAATCAAAGAACAACCCTAAATTCGTTTCAGTCATTGATCGAATCGAGAAATCCTAGTAGATATAAAGAGAGTATTAAACCGGAAATAATTGTTTTTATCAGATTTATAAAATATTTTAGTAAAATTTATATGTAAATCTGATAAATTTCACAAAAAAAAAATTATACATTTTTTTCGTCATATTATTTTAATTTTCATTCATCCTCGACCTTTGCTTTTAATAATAAACCATTGTATTTATGGTTTATTAAATGGAATGTTGTTGGTATATTTTGCCGACAAGACGCCAACACCTCTGTTAATAAGATTACAATACAATACCCATGTAAAAATGCGGATAACATCATCCTGCTGTGATCCCACTTCTATCAAAACAACACAAAACGAATCCGATCGTAATGAAATCTCAGACCACACAACACCTAATTTCCATATTATAACATACAGGTACATGTAATTCTTCTATAGTGTAAATGTCAAGTCATCTAGTCGATTTTTTTTTTTGTTATTTTATTATTATTATCATTATTTATTAATAATAATTCTTATTC
>JAZBGY010001331.1:0-10238 GCA_037414755.1 Lydus trimaculatus | reverse complement strand
ACCTCGAATAACTGTACGTTCTAATTTCTCTAAATTCTTCATTAATGTCTCCTCATCTTTCAATCTCAATTCCTCAGCAATAATGTCCAAATCACGTACAGGATTCACTTCACCTTCTACATGAGTAACATCATCATCTTCAAAGGCGCCTTTGAAATTCAATCATTTATAAATAATTAAAACGGAATAGAAAAATTAAACAAAAACTTACGACATAAATGGAAAATAGCATCACATGCACTAATATGCGATAAAAATGCATTACCCAAACCTTGTCCTTCTGATGCTCCTTTAACCAATCCAGCAATATCGACAATATTCAAAAAAGCTGGAACTTTACTAGAATTACAATAAAATGTATAAAAACAATTGAATGAAATTGTGTAACGATTTCGATTAAATTGTTCAAACAATTGTGTTCTGTCCTAAACTAGCAACATCCTTTGATCCTATTTTAATGAAGATCCACTATACCGCCCTTATCAGAATTGCAGATTATCTCGATCTACATTATATAACACGAGTTCTAAAATCGAATGGAATTGTACGAACGAAAGATAGAAAAGTAAATGATTTTGTTGGTTTTTTCTCTTTTTATTTTCATCTGAAAATTTCAAATTCTACCTTGATAGTTTTAATCAAATTATAGAAATAATTGTGTTAAACCTCAACGACTATTTGAAATGAAAACGATCTGTAATAATACAAATTCAACAAAATGAGACAAATTGGGTCCACTTTTCTGGTGCACTAATGTTGACGTCTAGTCTGTAATTTGTCGCGATTTAGCAATTTATTTCAGACACACACACACACACACAAATTCTCTCAAAACTCCAAACGTTTTAGAATAATTGGAATTAAAAAAAAACAAACTAAAGCCCCAAAGGTGTTGATTTAGGATTTGAGCATTAGGAGAAAAAAAACGGTTTAATGATGAAAATTTGCAGACGCCTGCAGAGGGTTGTACGACGTTTCTACCGGCGCCATATCAGTAACCTCGACGACGACGACGTCAACGATGCTCCGCCTTATAAAAACCACACTTCCATTTAAACTCATTACAGTTTAAATAGGGGGTTGTTTGTAATGTCGTCGTACATTGCAATATTTGTCACGATTTTAAAAATTTAAACAGGTCAACATAGAAATAATCAAAAAAAAAATATGTAAAATAATTTTATGAAAATAATAGAAGCCATCCTATCTAATCAAACAGTATTAACGGAACAATTTCAATTTGAATTATTCAAAAATTTAGTTTGAAACAATACCTGACATTTTTCACATGCTGCATTCAATTGATATCAAAAATTAATAGAATAATGCGTTATTCAACTATCATTTTCTATTATTTTTTTGTCCCTCCTCTCTTCTAATATGAAAAGATTGCAGACCAATTTTCGATCAAACGAATGTAATAGAGAGGAAGATACGTTGATAATTTTGTCTCAAAAAATTTATTAAAAATAACGGTAGTTGTGTGTTGATCGAAGAAAAAAAAAATTTCCTAAAAATATTTTCTGTGTGTCCTAATATTTGTTGTTATAGTTTTTTGGTTCCCACCGTCAATTCGGCGCCGGTCAAATTGGCGGCACCCTTATTAAATAATCTTGTAGATGACTTGTTGTACGGCAATTACGTCAAAAAAAAAAAAAAAAAAGAATGGACAATGCCCAAATAAACATTAACTGGATTCATCATTTTTCTTATAAAACAAAAATTATGTTAAATTTGAATACTTCTTATTAATTAAAGATAAACTAAAATGTTGCGATCATAATAATCACCACCTTTATAAAATTATTATCAACAATATGCCAGATTATCACCTGTATATAATCATCGTCTATCTAGTAATTTGGTGGCATTTCTAATCGCGTGTCAAAACTATTCGAAACTCTCCTAAAGACACATTTAATGTAATTTGGTGATAATAGAATTAAATGGAATGAAAATCAACACAATTTCGTTTTCTTCAGTCGTTTATAATTTTGAAATTATCAAAGATTTCATTTTGTAAAATTGATGATTGTGTTAAATTGTAGGGTGGATTATTGAAGAAGACAGTAGTAGTAGTAGTGGTGTATTTAGACAAATGTTACAACAGGAACGACCCTTGGCAGCTCACGAACAATCAAAATTGCAATCATTTCACTTTAGTTGATTGCAGGATATTAACTCGTCTTTGACTTTTACAATTTCATGAAACCATTCAATCAGATTAGATGAAGCTTTAGTTTTGTACAAAAATTATTTGAAAGATCAATAGGAATGGATTTTATGTGAGAAGTTCATTTTTTTAAACAATCAATCTACAACTTTTAAATTCCTAAAGAAATACTTTCTCATACTTTGATTTTATTTTATTTTATTTGTTTTAAACAAAAATCCAACAAATTATTTTGTAATTTTCATACAGAATTATTGCTTTTTTTTTTCATTTTTTCATATACAACAATCATCACATAAATACTAAAGTAAGATTATGTAAAATAGGTCTATTGAAACACTATAGCCGGGAGATACAAATGTAAAAATTATTGTTAAAAAATGGTGTAATTTGTGAAAATTATTAAAATCACATTTAGATTGTTCTCTGGAATTGTTGACAATTTGCATTCTGTCCTCAATTTTTGTCTGATTTGAATTTAATTGGTTTACATTAATCAAAATTATCAAAAATACTTATTTAACAATTTTGAAATGGCTTATTTTAAAAAAAATAATTGAATTTCTTACCTTACTGGCTTATAATATTCACAAAGATAGTCGAAACGTTCATCAGGAACTGGGACCCGACGTGCTATGACAAAAACAACATAAGAACATCTATGGACTATTTTTATTTTTAATTATAAGCTGATTATGTTTGAAATCATTTAAAATATGATTAGACAGATAAAGATAAAATGATGATTAAGTAAGTTTTAATCTGGAATTCTATTAAAAATTGCCGGAAGTAGTTATTGCAAAATAATCATATGCAAAGATCCTTCAAAGAGGTTGAGCTTTTTTACTATTTCCTTCAAAACTTTTCTTGTCTCTTATCGACAAAGTGGGCACGATTCAAAATCAACTACCTTTTACCTAAAGCGTAAATTTTGTCAAAATTTATTATTCAAACTTTATGTTAGATTGTATTTTAAACTTTTCTGCAAACAATGGTATTTATGACACAATTTCAATATTTCAACCATTTATTATGGAAGTGATGTATGTCTAATGGAGTGGTTCCCAAAGTGTGTTCCGTGGAACCCTAGGGTACTAAAATATTAGCAGAATAATTTGCAATCATTCATGAAACTTAGTTTAATAAGAAATTCTTCCGGATGTTTATAGATTTGTGTGAGTGTTCCGAAATTTGGGAAATATCGCATAAGGGTTCCGCCAAAAAATAAGTTTGAGAAACACTAGTCTAGCGCTTTTGTCCTTTTATATGAGCAGGTTGACATAATTTCACAAAACTATACAAATGGGAATTTGGAAAATGGTAAGCAAAAGATGGTTTGTTCGATATTGCAAAAAAGTACGTGTGAATTTGGATTGAGACGATTTAAAAGGCAGTGATTTGTGCCACTATGAAGGTTGAAAATGCGGTGATAGTGATTTAGGTTAAACACAATTGTTTACACGAAATGGAGATAATTTATAATGAAAGTTGAATAAAAACGATCATGTTATAAAGTGTGTAAAACTTTGTACAACAAACAACAAGTAACGAGAAGTGGATTCACTATGACAGTCTCCAGCGAAGAAAATAGTATATGTAGATCCTGGTGAAACAGCAGTATCTACACTGATTCGCAATGTTCACTTCAAGAAGATCATCCTGTGTATCTGGTGAGATATAAAGAGTGTGTTGTGTTATGAATTCCTGGAAATAGAATTGCTAAGAATGACTGAATAAATTGTTACAAAATGTCCATTTATTGGCAAAGGTTTGTGCCCCGTAAAAATCACGTTGATACGTCGTTCAAAGAAACGTTATTGACGTTTGGTTGGAAAGTTCTGCAGCATCAGGTGTACACAATTGGAGAAGTGTGAAAATTGTGCTATTTATGCAGATTTTGGTATCATACTAAATTTAAAAACAAAATGGTGTCGATTCGTAGCATGATTTTAATACTATTTAAACAACAACAAAAAACTCTGAAAACTTTATGAAAATTAAGATATTTGGGGATTTTCCTGAATGAAGAAGAAGAATAGAACCTCTAATTTAACTGTGTTCCTTGAACATTTGCGTATTTCCACCAACGATAAAAATTACTCAAATTGTGCTAATTACTTTTGATCGAGTTTTCTTCTACTTACTTTTTATTGTCTATCACTCATTATTTAAAGGCACTTTTAATAATTAATGACAAATTGATTGTTTCTCAATCAGTAAATTAATAATTAAGCAAAATTAAATCGTACTTCCATTATTCTGAAGGGTTAATCAAACTACAATTTTTCCATTAAAGTTTCAATAATTTTCATAATTTACATCACCGACATCCTTTGAAACTGTATTATTGTTGCTTTAAAAGGCGATTCCTTTTAAACCAAATTAGTGTCAATTCCGTTTTGTTCAATATTTAAGTGGGGTCAGAAATGACTTATTTGCCACTGATTGTGAGCCAATGACTTTAAATAAACAACTATGAAAATCTACGATTTACGAGATTTTAGAATATCATCACTTTACAAATTCGAAAAACATTGGCAATTTTGAATCTTTATTTGCTTATCAATAAAATCATTTATTTTTGCATTTCGATGGCTAAACTGCAAAAGCTTCGTACGCCGTTGTTCAATCATTTCTCAGGCTAAATGAGAAAAGTTGGTGCGTCGCAAAAAATTATTATTACGTATTTTTAGAATCAACGGAAACGTTTTTAAAGTGCAAAATCAGACAATTTTTGGACTTTATTGCAAAACTTGTTCAACTGACTTATGAGATTTTGCAATTTAGCCATCAATATATGAAATCATAAAAATAATTGTATGTAAAGAAAAATTGATACTTATTCTCATTAGGATCAATTGTGCAGAATGGGAAATTTTCAGCAGCTGCTGAACTCTTTGTCAAAACATTAAAAAATGTCGACTTGCCAACATTTGGTATACCAACAATACCAACCCTTAAATTTGTACCAACTCTACCAATCAATGGTTTCCTTTCAGGTTCTGGTGCTTTTTTTGGTGGCATTTTCTTCTATAAAACAAAAACACAAAAACAAAAACGTTTAAAATCCAACCAATCAAAAAATTCCAAATTCTAGAGAAATAGAAAAAAAAGAACGATTTATGCAAATTATTTCTACAGCATTCAATATAATAACCAACATCACGATCGTGTAGTTTAATTTGCACAAAATAGTAATTTTCAATCTGATACCGAAAATTGTAATACAACAGTAACGATAGTGGAGGATTTTTTTTTCCTCAAGAAAATAAAACTACCAGCAATATCAGTAAAATAGTAATAAAACAAAACAAAAAAACGAACGCATAATAACAAGTCAACAATATTCTATAGGCTACAATTTTGAATTTTACCATCAATTCCCTGTTTTGATATTAATATAATTTAGCATGCTAGAGCCGCTAGCAATATTGCCAACAAATTTCCTGCAAGATTTCACGGATTTCAATCAATAATGAATAGAATTATTACATAGAACAAATTTTTTTAAAAAATTGCAGATAATTTTGAATTTACCGCCAATGACGAAAGTATCCTACACGAAAATGGTTTGCGTCTTCACTAATTATAGGTTAAGCAAAAGTCAATTGATTAAAATTTTTTGTTGCTTTTACAAAAAATTACAGTTACACAATGTGTAATTCAACTATTTCTACAACGATTTGTGAAAATTAGACTGAAATAATGGATGCAAATCCAGAAAATAGCTGAATATTTATTATAACCTCAATTGACAGCATGCACATATGTCAAAGACGGTAGATACAATAAAGCGGCATATTGTATAGTTGCTTAATTAATTGTGAAAATACTGTTTTATTTCTACTTACAATTATACCAAATTATGTAATAATTTGGGTGAATTTTTGTGCGGTAAGATTTAACTGTTTCTACCGGTCACTTATTGACAAAGTGACGACGCTATCTAGTGTCGTTTTCCGGAATTAAAATGGTTTGTTTGCTGACTACAATTCAAATATTTGCGGGAAAAATTGTTTGAAATTCTAAAAATAACATCAAAATCTGAAGTAAAATAGCAAAAAAGCACAATTTTTATTTTTTATTCTCACAACAGATCTAAATTCTCAGCAATTCCCTTAATTCTAACCAATTTAAATATAAACCAATAGGGGGTTTGCATCGTTGATTTTAATGTATTTTATGGATTCGTGCAGACCAATTTAACTGTATTATAGTGCTTTGATAATTTCCATATAAAATGACGACTTTCGTTCGCCATATTGTGGTAATCTTTAATATTTTTGTTTTAATATTGGTTTTTTTCTTCTTTTTCTGTCTTTCCCTGTTTTGCATTGAGTCAGAGTTATGTTGGGCGATAGTCTTCAGTTGATTATAGTGATAAAACACAACAGACGATCCAACCATCTCCCAATTTTCTTTTTCTATACATACACATTAAATTATTGTTGATTTTACTACCCGCGGCAACTAGCCGGGATTTTCTTCCTTGACAAAAACTGCTGTTGTTGTTGTTGAGGAATAACAAAATGGGCCTCGTTTGTCTGCATTCTTGTCATTAAACAGTGCCCGTTTTTGATTTGAGGGCGTGTTGGTGGATTGCTCTCATGTTAAATTGTCCAAGACAATGGTAGATTGCTTTGAGGATCTAAGAGTAATAGCTAACAAATGGCGATTTGCTGATTCAAAAGAAAAGGCAGCCTAAGGCTGACTTCAATTCAGTTTTATATGAAAAATTAATAAATTTCGATTATGTTATTTTGTTATTAATTTCGAGATTTGATTATGGAATTTTGCAGAATGACGACTGTAGTTGTATGAAATTAATATCGTAATTCCATTAACGGGCGGTACTTCGTAATTACCATTTCCTTTTACGCACTGACAATTAGATTTTTCTGCTCTAGAGGTACAGTAATGGCACATAAATAATCGTACAGGCAAACCAACTCGGCATTACCTGTAATTATATGGAAAAGCAGCTTTGATCAGTGAATTAACTTAATTAAAAACCTACTAGTAATTAGCGATTTACGGCCGTATAGCTGCTGCCTGCCAACATACGTCATTCAAGTTTCTTTTTTATTATTTTCAGAAAAATTGACATTTTTCTATTGTAGTTTTGGAAAGTATAGACGAAAAAGGGACCGTCATCAAAAAGTTGCCGCTTTGGCGCCTTTGAAAATCACTCCGATTTGAGAGTTTTCAAGTGGAACTAACTGGTAAACGGCAATGATGAAGGTACAGACCTCCTATGGTGTTCGATGGGATACTGACACGAGTCATAGACTTGTGTTTTAACATGCCGAAAATCAACATTAATAAATCCACTAACAGAACGTAGATATCTTATTACATTCGTTAGTTTTTATTGCGAAATTTTATTGCCATCCTGTTTCATTTGTAAAAATGTGTCACATCTTTATCAACAGAAAACCAATAAAATCGTCTTCCTGTCGGCTTGAAAGTAACGCAATCTTTCGTTATTGTTATATTTGTTCTTTTATCCAAAGTTTTCTGTTGTCAAGAAAATCGGAACGATAGATTGCCGGATGTGACCACAAACATATTGTAACTGTTGCTTTTGTCATGTTTTTCATCCAAAGAATAGATGAAAATGATCGACAATTGTGGTTTCCTGAATTGTTCCACTAAACGTTTTGATGTCTTCTTTATTATGCCGATCCGTCTCAAATTATCATTCAATTTATTAAAAGAAAAACGTTTTTTCCGAAACATCTCTCTTTTGTAATTATAGTGAATTATTTTCGAAAATATTTCCAGTAGCTGGATGGAATTGATAATTTCCAAATCAAATGTTGATAAGTAGAGATTTCAAGCAGTCTGTATTATAATTTAAATAATCACATGAATTGAATAAAATTACCTTTGGAATGTTTGAGGGCGATTTGATTTTATAATTTCTAATTGTATACTTTTGATTTTATAAAGTTCATTTGAATTTCTTCTAAGCATTAATTTCTAGTAGACTGCATTCTACGAAAACCTCTTAGGTATAGGTACTCCTATGATTTAAAAAAAGGATTGGATTCCTTCTAGAATTATGGAGGTTAAACATACTCGCATAAGAAGAAGCAACGAATTTGTGAGAATTCGTTCAGTTTTTGCTGTAAGGCATATGGAATTGCAAACTTAAACTGTCAAATTTTTGCAATTCTCCATGTTCGTCTGTTAATCTTTGTAGCCCATTATATTTCTTCCGTCACATAACCTGCGATATAGAAGAGATACTGTTATCATTATAGGGTTTCGCTTTCTGATATCATAAATACAAACAGAAACAGTGCTCTCGGAAGTGCTCAGAGAGAACGAAAACGTATACTTCTCTGTAGTTTCTGGCTGTTAAAAATTGAAACGATCACTTCTGATTCTTCGCTTTGAGTGTCCTCTTACCATGTTGAATGCTCGTTCGTATACGGAAATTGTCAAAGATAAACAAAAGAAGTGCTCTCACATAAACATTAAACTAGTCTAACAATCAGATGTTATCCTCAAAATGGAAACCGCTACAGCTTAGACAGACTATAAATCATCTTACAAGGAGCAACATGAAGAACAAATTTATAAAGACAGAGATGTAAATGAACTTGAATAGAATCCTTCAATTCGTCTAATTGTTTTTATGATTTACAATCAGGCAATCATAGTAAAACGATATTAACAAACTCAGAAAAGTTTTAATTTGTAAAAACAACGCCGACATTTTGCCTATAATTATCAATTACAAACCATAAGATATCGCGTATAAAATTACCAATTATTGACGGTAAAACTTTGAAATATTTCCAATTGCTTGTTTATGAAACAAGAATGTCTGGTTCTTTACTCAATGGGATTGTAATTATAATTGAAATTGAAAATAATGGACGGGATTCCATCTTTTTTTTTCTTTCGTTAATTAATTAAGTAAATTGTTGTCTGATCTCGACCACTGTAGCGTGTTTAGATCGTTGAACAAGTAGGGTGTCTCCAGGGGGCTGTTTTGAGGCAAACAAGGGCGCGTGGCCGCCCTCTGATCAAATGAGTAGGCAGAAGTATACAGTTCCCGATAATACATATCCTCCTATACTATATGTATAGGTATAGTAAAAATATAAGGGAAAAAACGCTATGTTTTTATGTATTGTTAATATTTGTATGAGCATGTGTTAGAGGCGGCTGTATATCCTTCTGATGACGACGAAATCGTCCTCCTCTTCGTTAACGTAAACGCCCTCCACAGCTGTGACCGTCACTGTTACAATTGTCAATAGAAAAGAATACTGGGTTACATGCGAAGGCGGTGACATGGATGTCATGGTAGAGACCCGTGCCAAAATAATAGACAGAACAGGACAGGAAGTTCCCAAGAGGAAGTAACAGATTTTTTCGCGGAATGAATAGAGATTTCTCTCGTTGTTGTTGAAATATTGTTGGTTTTCATAATTATGTTACAACGTTTTGATTAATGATCTATTCATTTACAATTTCATTAACAAATTAGTGCTTTTCCCATAATAAGGGAACAGAAGTTTTGTTTATTCTCCGTTAAGTTGTATCTAGGTAGGTAATATAGTTTCGGTTCATTTAAGTTAATTTCGTAAATGAGTAATAAACACTATATTTATACGAAAAATGTACCGACCAACCGTAACCCATGCGGTTCAAATAAATATTGTATACAACGCTTTAATTAATGTAATTATCAATAATTAGTAATGAAACATTTATGGGAATCGGAATCGAAATTATATAGTTGAAAATAATGCTACCTAGATGTGCATGTCTCTATTACATTTTATAAATTGTCATGCAATTGCCATTTTGTCGTTATCCATTGTGGATTTTCCACCATAATTTAACGTCATTTATTTTTGTCAACTACGCGTAACATTCACATCATTCATTCAATAACAACAATAACAACAACAAAAATATGTTAATAATAATAAAAATGATCATTTCAATAATAATGATGGAATATTGAAAAGTTTACCTGGAATTCTTAAACAAAATCTCTAAAGGATAAACTGTTAATATTTAATCGAGCTATATCGTGATGGTT
>JAZBGY010001330.1:0-23965 GCA_037414755.1 Lydus trimaculatus | reverse complement strand
ATAATAATAATAATAATATTCAAGATTTTAAATAATTAGAAGATCATGTTTTTTAAACTTAAATCAAAACAAAAATTCTGACAATCATTTCCCACTAAATCAAATCATTTTGTAAAAAGATTTTTTCAGCTGTTATCACTACTGAAAGCGCAATTATCAGCAACAACATGAAAAGAATTTAGTAATGATTTATTGAAGAAAACGTAACAAAAACTTGAAAACAATTTAAACAAAAAATACGAAACGTAATACTAGAATCGTAGAATTTTACACAAATTTAAAAGGAAAAACAATAGAATGAACAAAGGGAAAAGTGTTACTATATACGGAGATTGTACAAATATTGAGTCACGATTCTTCTGATTTCATGAATCACCTATCTAGTTTTTTCATAATTTTGTTATAAACACATAATCATTTTTTTTTGTTTATTGTATTTGACGATAAAAACAGAATCTATGCATTGCATGTTAGTCAATTTTTATCACCAATTGATTAAAATTAGAATTATCGATTTCCTGTCCTACTATTGTTTAAACAAAAAAACGTCCATTCATTATACCAAATGATGATTCTAATCAAAAATTGCCAAATTACAGATTATATTGAAGATAATTTTCAATTAATTCGATGATAATGATGTTAAAAACATTGATTTTTTTTGTTTGAAATAAAATTTAATTTATATTAAAGCTGTATTTCCTTATTTCCTATCATTTGCCTTGGTATTCGCCAGTAACAGACACCAAGACCTCAATATTTAAATGGGTTAATAGTGGATTTGTGATTCAGGAATTGTTGCATTATCAAAAGTGCTCCAATATAACTCACTTGTTGTAAACAAGATTTTTTTAAAATAAAACAAAACCGTATCTATAAGTACTAGTGAGTGATTTTCATAATTTTTCTGCGTCAATCATCATATGAATATGGTTGTTGATTAGCGATTTGTTTGATAAGAAATGATAAGATGAGAAAAATCCCTGGGCAATTTACATCATGATGTTAAGTTGCCTGGGGATGTTGTAATGTCAAAAAAATTAAAAAATGTAAAATGCCAAACAGTTAATGAAATCACAAATATGCCAACAACAACAACAACAGCATCATTATCATCACCATCACCATCATCGAAAATTCAATTAAACAACAATGAAAAAGAAACAAAACCACAAACAACAACAATGATACGTTCAAATAGTTGTATAGAGACCAAATATAAATTCACAATAACACCAGATAGATTGTTGTATTTACGTAAAACTGTTGAACAAGCATTAAGAGATCATAAAGTGTTTATGATTAAAGGTGGATGGCCGATCATACGTAATGAATTATTAAAACGTAATTGGATTGAAAAATATGAACAAACCAATCAAAATAATAACAATCGAACATTAACAAGTAGTAATGAGGATTTATTAAATAATTTACCAATAAAACAAGATTGGGAATCACCGAATGCTTACGATCAAAAATGTGAACGTACAATAATGTCACGTATGTTACGTAATACTGATGTAGATTTCTATTGGCATAATCGTAAAGATCAAACTGATATTGTACATCGTTCAAATCCAGAAAAAATCATGAATCGTTATGCCAAATCCTTATTTGCATCAAAAGAAGGTTTAGCATTATTATTACAACAATCTTATTGGTATACAGAACCTGGTGTATCTTCTGTGAATTTTCCCAGATGTTATGTTTTAGGTAATTTACAATTATACGGACCAATTTGTAATAATTTGTAAATATTGTAGGTTTTCCTGATCATTTCAATATGTTTGTTGATGATTTTCGTTTAACAGCTTGTACAAGTTTGTTGAAATGGTTGATAAATGCTTATGAAACAACACAAGATTGTACATTAATTGAATCAGAAGATGGTGATGTACCGATAAGTGCATTACAATTTGCTTTAGAACGTTGTAAAGAACATCTTGATTATAAAAAACATTTAGATATTGATAAGAATTATGAACGTATTTGGGATCATGAATGGGATCAATTCTTATCGCATTATTATAGAATATGTCATGGTAATGGGAAATTTTTACAACATTCAATTGATAATAACAATAATCATAATAATAATAATAATAAACCATCAACAATTGTATTAATTTATAAAAAATCTAGAAATTTATTAGTTGAATTACAAAAATTATGTCCAGAAATCAATGGTGACGGTACTAAAAACATTTGGATATTAAAACCAGGTAATAAATGTCGGGGTAAAGGGATACAATTGATTAAAAGTTTGGATGCTGTTGAGAAAGTGATGAATTTAAAATTGAAATATGTTGTACAAAAATATATAGAACGGCCGTTATTGATTTATCAAACAAAATTCGATATAAGACAATGGTTTATTGTTACAAATACACAACCTTTAGTTATATGGATGTATCGGTACAAATTTTATTTGTTTATTTATTTCTTTATAATTTATAGAAATTGTTGTTGTTTCAGTGATTCTTATTTAAGATTCAGTAGTCAAATATTTAATTTAGAAAATTTCCACGAATCATTACATTTAACAAATCATTCAATACAATGTAAATATACAAATGAACAAGAACGTAATTCATTATTACCACAAGATAATATGTGGGATTCACATACATTTCAAATATATTTAAATCAATTAGGTTATCCAAATAAATGGAAAGATATTATTTATCCTGGTATGAGACAAAGTATAATATGTGCAATGTTATCTAGTCAAGATGTTATGGATAAAAGACCAAATACATTTGAATTATATGGTGCTGATTTTATGATAACTGAAGATTTTAAACCATGGTTAATTGAAATTAATTGTTCACCAGATTTATCATGGTCAACAAGTGTAACGAAACGTATGTGTCCGAAATGTTTAGAAGATTTAATTAAAGGTAAATCTTAAAATAGGTGTACAAACACGTTTTTTGCTTAAACACTAAACCATCTTGCGGGTAACATACAGGTTTTTTGATGCAATCAATTTTCCCACTACTTCAAATGTTCCAAAGTATACAGACTAGGCGTTTCTAATGCGAACATAGAAAAAATATTGGAACCACCTATACTTTTAGGAATTTCGGCATAAAAAAACTAAAGCGATATTTGTTGATGTTTAGAGAAATGTTGATAAGACTAGGAGTTGTCAATAGCTGTAGTCCTTAGACGTCTGAACGTTTATTTTCATCTCATTCGAACTTATGCGAAACCTCTAACAATAAGTGGTGCTGCTATTTTTTGCTATGTTCGTAATAGAAACGCCAAGTCTGTACATTGAACACATGCATTGATTGGAATAAATGTTATCCCAGATGTTGCAACTATAAGCTGTGAGTGCTTCAGAATTCCTTAAGCGTCAATCATGTTTCCTTGAACAATTTCATGTAATTTTTTGCCAATAAATGGATATTTTCGACCGATTTCCTCGCTCAGTTGTCTATAGCGATCAGTATTACTGATTTCATCTGGGTTCAGTTTATAACGCAGCATCAGATACTATGATTTTCTAGGGGTGAAGAAATGTTTAGAAGATTTAATTAAAGGTAAATCTTGTAAGATTATCCACAAAAAAATAGACTTCAAATGTTCCAAACTATACAGACTAGGCGTTTCTAATGCGAACATAGAAAAAATATTGGCATCACCTACTCTTAGGAATTTCGGCATAAATTAGAATAAGTTAAAATAAAAAATAAGCGATATTTGACCGAGAATGTCGATCTTACCTCAATCTTTGTCTGATGTTTAGAGAAATGTTGATAAGGCTAGTGGTTGTCAATAGCTGGAGTCCTTAGAAATCTGACCGTTTATTTCCGTCTTATTCCACCTTATGCGAAACCTCTAACAATTAGTGATGTTGCTAGTTTGTTCCTATGTTCATATTAGAAACGCCAAGTGTGTAGATCAGACACAATGTTATCCTAGAGTAGTAATGTCGCAACTATAAGTTGGGTGCTCCAGTATTTCCTAATAATGCTTCCTTGAACAGTGTGAGGCTTAGCGTTGTCATACAATTTCATGAAATGTAATCCTTTGTCAATAAATGGAGATTTTCGACCGATTTCTTCTGGCTCCAGTTTATAACGCAGCACCAGATACCACAGTACGACCTTCTAGGAGTGAAGACTGTGCTTCGGTGTAAATTTTGTTGTTTCACCTGGATCTACCAAATTTTCTGTTTCATTGTTCTACAGGTTTACACACTTTCTTCGCTCTTCTTATAATTCAATACGTGTAGCACCTATGTTCCTCCCTTATAAATTTTCCCTATTTGCCTGTAAATAATTGTAGACAGTTTGTTGGGTTACTGCAAGTTGTGTTTCAGCTGCATTTTGATCTTACAAACCTTAAAACTTCATATTGGCATTATTAAGTTCACAAAATCACCGTCTTTAAATCGTCTAATCCATGTTTAGATACAGCAATAGCCTTAAAACAAGACAAATTGAAACGCATCGTTTTACACCGCTGTTTTTTTTTTTTTTTTGATGAAACTCGTATCGAATGGAATTTTTAAACCAAAAACCGCAATTTTCACAGTAAAGATGTTTGAATTTGTTTTTTTGTTGCAGTAATCGTCGATAAACGCTTTGATTCTCATGCAGATACCGGTTTGTTTGATTGTATTTACCGACAGAATTTTCCAAGAATGCCACTATTCTCAAGTACAGATATAAGAATAAAGGGACGAAAAATGTTTCGTACTAAAATCAAAATTCGTACTAGTGAAAATAAACAAACAGATAATCAACAACAACAACAACAGGAAATACAATCAAAATCAGCAAATCCTAAAAAAGATGTAACAAAAATTGATGGAAAAAAACCAACAACAACAACAAAATTACCAGATATTAAACCAGCAGTATGTTATAAAGGACCAGTTATAGAAGATTTAATTGAAAATATCCAAAAATTACCAACAACAATAAAACAATTGAATAATACAAAAAAGGATAAAGCACAAAGTGCACCACCTGTTGTTACAAAATCAGAAAGGGTAGATGATTTAAATTTAAATAATCATCAACAGCAAACTAATAAAAATCATTTTATCTGTAGAAAAAGAAAATTAAACGTAAACAAAATTCGTAATCATTATTTTCATATATTTGATGATGATGATGATGGTGATGGTGATGATCTATTATGGTCACAACAAAATATCAGTATAATAGAAGGCAAAAATATTTTCAATAAACAACAATCAAATGGTGATAACAGAATTTGCAATAGAACCAATTGTTTTCATACGATTTTACGAAAATAATCAATGCTGCAATAAAAATCAAATTTTATTTATTTAAACAATAGCAAAATTATATTAACAACAATAATAATAGCAACAATAATCTCACAGTTTTTTTGATCGATTCTTAATTGCCTCATAATACCAATCCTGTTCTAATTGATATAAAACACCATTATAATTGAAATGTGTTGGTGGTTGATTTTCACCATTATCAAAACGGAAATTTTGACTAAATTCAATTGCTAATTTCGAACGTATTAAACCAATACCACCAGCACGTTTCGGTGCTGGATGATAAACACGACCAGTATCTGGTAACATAAAAATTTTCTCTGGTTGAAATTTTAATATTAACAAATCACCAGCATGATTATATGATAGATAATCTTCATTATTTATAGGTTTTTCTAATATATGTGTAAAAACAAATGGACAATCATCACAATTTATATAATTTCTTTCTTTACCACAGATCGATAAATATGGGAATTCGTTGTAACGTTGTAAATTATTTGAGCGTAATTGATTGAAGAAGAATTTTAGGAATTTCTTCTCTTTGAAACATGATGTGAAATTCTTCATTTTAGAATCATCTAGAAATAACTATATAAATTAAAGAAAAAATTTGTGAAATTTAAAAATTTTGAGGTTAGTCAGTACATAACCTCAATTTCTTTTATTGTTGTTATCTAATTAAATTGATGATTTTTCGATATTTACCATTCCTTGATGATCGATATAATAGAAATATTCTCTAATTTTCGGTTCTGGTTCTTGTCCCTGTACATAACTAACGTTTTTATATAAATTTTGCAGTTTTAAAGGATTGATCCTTTTCAGTAAAGGATTATTATTGATACTCCATAAGGTTTTAATCATTTTCAACAATATTTTATTACTGGTAAATTGTAATAACAACAATTATCAATCAATAAATCATTTTCTGATAAGTTTTAAACAAATACAAGAAATTGAAGTTGACATCCATGACAGCTGACAGTTGACAGCAAAAACAAGCATTGTTGCCAGATTGATTTATATTCAATCAGTCAAACAGGTCAAAGATCGGTGCATTCTGAATTCTATCAACATAGTTGAAAGAAAGTATTAATAGTGCTTAGATAAGATACAAAGCCGTCCCAAATTTATAATTTTAGTGCCGTATTCATCAGCAATTTTGAACATGTCGATAACATAAACTTTACTCATGTCAGGAAGAGTCGGACCGAGGATAATTTGCGACCGGCACAACAAGACTTACGGACGAACTTTTACAATTAGATATTTGTTTTAAATCATATCCTTCAAAAATATACAAAATTTGGCGCTTCACTGGAATCGGCAAGTTTGTAATTGTCTCACATTTTTAACTTTTATTGTTGTTATCGTACCTTATACCATTATTGTGAAGGGATAAGTACCAGACAGCGGATTTTTGTTGGTCAAAAACGAACAACAAGTTTATAATTTGCACCTGTAAATTGTAATCAATCAACATTATCTATTTTGTATGTAGTTTACCGTTAACTTTTCTAATCTTGGATTAACTACCAGTTACAAATAGAAATCATTGGATTTACTGAGAATTTAGTAGAATTGGCGTCAGTGCCCCACGTGACGTTCATCAACTACAATAATTCTCCTATTGGCAACATTGATAATTAGTGGTTTTTGTTTTGTGCAATTATTGGCCATACTGATTAATTCAACATTTATTTGACAGATTGTTTATTTACACGAAAATGTTTATGGTTGCCAAGGTTTAGTTGGTTTTCTCTCGATTTTTCCGTGGAAATTTCTGCATTAACAGAAAAAAAAGAAAATTCTCAAAAATGACATATTTCCATTATCGTTGTGGTGAACGTATCACATTATTAAATGATAATTGTACAGCTGTCCGTGATCATAGTGAATTTGATAATGGTTTAGTAATAACAGCTGAACCATTATCGAATGATGTACTATTTGAGATTAAAATTGATCGTAAAGTAAACCATATATATTCATCTAATTACCGGTAAATTATAATTGATTTGTATGTATAAAATTTCAGGTAAATTCATGGTCAGGTAGTTTAGAAATTGGTGTTGTTGATTGTGATCCTTTACATTTTGATTTTCCACCATGTTCATCTAAAATACAATCAGGATCTTGGGTATTATCCAATACGAAAAATTGATAGAATAGAAAATTATATTAATGATTATTAATGTTATCAGATAATGGCATCTTCGTCATTTTTCAAAAATGGTAATTGTATGATCGAAAGATACGGTGCCGATTTGGATAAGTTGAATCAAGACGATAGAGTTGGTTTGATGCGAACATCAGAAGTATTATCATCGTTTTTGATTATAAACAAATGTTTTTATCGATTAATAATTATTTTAGGGTGATTTGATTTTCTACGTGAACGGTGAATCTCAAGGTGTTGCTATTGAAAATCTACCACCAATTGTTTATGCAATTGTTGATGTTTATGGTAAATGTGTACAAATTAGTATAACAAATCCAACATTACGTGAACATAATAATGATGATTGTTTAAGTGGTAGTTCAGTATTAGCAATTGATAATGATATATTAAATGTAACATTAGGTGGTGATTTAAGTGAATTAAGTATGAGTAGTAGTAATAGTCTTGATATTAGAATGGATATGAATGTTAGTTTAAATTTACCTGATGAAATACCACGTCCTGATAAAATACGTTTTCATGATCGTTGTGGTTCATTAGTAAAATTATCAAATAATAATCGTACAGCTGAACGTCGTCGACCATTAGATGAATTTAATAATGGTGTTGTTATGACACAACGTCCATTACGTGATTCTGAATTATTTGAAATACGTATTGATCGACTTGTTGCTAAATGGAGTGGCAGTATTGAAGTATTTCTTACAAACATTTTCTAGTAGGTTTACAAATAAGTTATAAAGCGTTTCTTTATTTTATTTTACACGATAACACTCAATTTAAAATTTGAACATCACCAACGCTGTTACCGTTTAATATAAAACTGATAACAGATATCAGTAAGGTAGGAAATAAACAATAAAACTATGTACTGGCACTGTCATTGACTAGATTGGATTATAGAGTTCGTTTGGCCTCTTTAGCCTTCCAAAACTACCACCACAACTGATCTGTTCTTAACCCTCCATCTATTGATATCCTAAGGAATATATCTTTTTACGAAAGCTAACTATCTCTCTGGGAGACCTCTTCGCTACTTCAGCAGGTGATAGTCACATTTATGTAAGCCAAAGCATCACATTTGCATGGTATGTGTTTGGAGGTTTTATTGTCTGATCCACATAATCTACATCTCTCACTGGCCGCTTAGTCTAGTGCCCACTCAACTGGAAAACGCTTAACTCCCCCATAAGGTGTTTGTGGCCCATCATTGGATGCTCTTTCCAATCTTATACGATTCATGTGTCGCGATTAGTGCCACCCAATCCACTTTCATTAGAACAATTCAAAACCTTACAGACAACAATTGCTGCGATTGAATGAAGAAATCGATATATTATTGTTTTGTGTTAGGTCTCTTTTCCAGTCTCTCACACACGAGCTGTGGTCCATTCGCCACTGTACCTCGGCCTACAAGACCTTTTGTACACCCGTCAGCACGTTTAACTTGGCTTAATTATCTTCCCTTAATAGTCCCGTCCTTTTGATAAAGTCCAGGATATCGTTTAAGGTCCTTTTTATTTCTTCGGGAGAGATGTATTCCCCTCCCAAATAATATGCTCTGAGATCCTTCAAGGCCTCACAGTAACATAATATGTGAAGCGAAGTTTCATCTCCTTCTTCACAGGCCCTACATGTTGGTTCTTCTACAATCCCAATATTATTGAGATGTTTCCTCAGTGCACAGTGACCAGTATACAGTCCTGTGATCTGCCTTAGTTGCCTCCTATTTAATTCTAGGAGTTCTTTAGATCTTTTACGGTTTGAAAAATCCAGAAATGTCTTTGACAAGACCATTGCTGGTAATTCCTCCCAGTAGTGTTGGTGTTTTCGTTCTAATTCTTCCCTTATGGCCCCTTTAGCGTTCGCATAAGCGATCCCGCATGAGGGTCCAGGTCCAATTAGAGCTGTTTTGACGGCCTCTTTCGCCAGAAGGTCCGCCTTTTCATTTCCTTCGAACCCTTGATGAGCTGGCACGCATTTCAAGATGACCTTGTTATGTTCAGCATTTCGAAGCATTCCAGCACTAGTCTGGATTTTATTTCTACAGCCCTCAGTGATCTGAGCACTGCTTGGCTGTCAGTTTTGATGTGGATGCTTCTATTTCTATAGTTCCTCCACAACATGACCTGTGCACAGGTCATTATAGCTATTAGTTCCGCTTAGAATATGGAGCAATTGTTTCCCAGCGCAAGAGAAATTGCCTCCTCATGCCTAGGCCCCACTACCCCTATTCCTGTATCCACGGTCGTCTTGGAACCGTCTGTGTGCCAAACGCTTCCTCCTCGACCCGTGTTTTCTCCCTTGTCCATCAATCCTTCCCCTTCTAGTATTTCTACTTTGAAGTTCCTGTTGATTCGGTCAGACGATATTCTTAGAACAGGAATATTGTCTCTTTTCCGATGGATTTCGGTATGAGATCCTTAGAACACGGGCTCTCTCCCTAACCCATTAGATTTCAAGCGATAAGAAGTAGCCGTTGCCTCTGCCTCCACAACAAGGTGTAGGGGACTGAGTCCTCCCAGCATTAGTTCCATCGCTGCTGTTGAGGTGGTAGACATTGCCCCCGTTATACTTATGCAGTCCATTCTCTGTATCCTGCACAGCTTCTGCATATTCACATTGGTCGTAGCTCTATGCCACCATACCAGTGCGGAGTATGTTATCACTGGGATCACAACTTTGGAAAGAAATCGATTGAAAACATCGATTTATTGGCAAAGGATTGCGTTTCGTGAGGTTTTACGGAAACGTTTTTAATATTGGGAAATACTGGAGTACCCGACTCATAGTCCTGGCATTACTCCTCCGGACTATCATTTGTTACATTCAATGTACACTTTTGATTGTTCGAAAAACAACGCTTTAAAACTTATTCGTACACCAAATAAAACTTTAGTTAATTATTTAAATCCTCTTTTTTTTTTGAATAATAATTCTAGATGGGTATTACAACACATAATCCTAATACATTAGTATTCCCAGCAACAATGACAAATATGCGTAGTGGTACAATAATGATGTCCGGTTGTGGTATATTAACAAATGGTAAAGGTACAAAACGTGAATATGGTGATTTTAATTTAGATGAATTAAGTGAAGGTGATCGTGTTGGTATGATGCGAAAACCTGATGGTAATCTACATTATTTTATTAATGGTTTAGATCAGGGTATTGCTGCACAAAGAGTTCCAACAACAGTATGGGGTGTTATTGATCTTTATGGGATGACAACAAAAGTTTGTTTTTTTTAAAATAAATTTTCATCATAATTTTAAATAAATAAAAATAATTTTTTAATTATTAGGTATCGATAGTTGAACGTGATGAACGTGAAGAACAAAATTTAATAACACGTAAAAATACACGTGATGAACAACAACAATTACAATTACAACAACAACAACAACAACAACAACAACAAATTATAGTAACAGATCCAACAACATCACAACAATTACCAGAATATTATGATCGTTTAACATTTCATCCAAATTGTGGTGCACATGCTGAAGTTATAAATAATGGACGTACAGCACATCGTCCAAATGCAAAAGATGATTTTAATAATGGTGTTGTATTAACATCACGTCAATTAAAATTAAATGAATTATTTGAGATACGTTTAGATCGTGTTGTAACAAAATGGGCTGGTTCAATTGAAATTGGTATTACAACACATAGTCCTATTGATTTAGAATTTCCATTTACAATGACAAATGTTAGATCTGGTACATGGATGATGACTGGTAGTGGTATTATGCATAATGGTACAATTATATTAGAAAATTATGGTGTTAATTTAGATCGTTTACAAGTTGGTGATCGTGTTGGTGTTGTACGTAAAGATAATGGTGTTTTACATTTTTTTGTTAATGGTATTGATCAAGGTATTGCTGCTACAAATATACCAGAAAAAATTTATGGTGTTATCGGTAAAACTTTTCTTAATATCCAATCAAAAACGGATTTAATCTTTTTTCTTTTTTTTTTTTGAATGTTTAGATTTATATGGACAAGCTGTTGAAGCTTCTATTGTCGATATGTACGATTGTGGATCACCTGATACAATGAATTCAAGTCTATCTAATACAACATTATACAGGTTAATTAGGTTTTATTATGTTGTCGTATAAGTTCTGCGGTTTTTGTTAGCACTTGACCCTTAATCCAAGAGTTTTTGTTAATAATACGCGTTATGTAAATACACAATTAGTGTTAAAATAGAACAACAACATATACGTTTTCGATATGTTTTCCTGTTTTTATTTTACGAAGGTGAAATATCTGCTGAGTGTGGTGTCTTGGCCATAAGCGCTGATACATGCTGATAGAGAGGGTTTGTTCTTATTTCATTGATTTAGATTTAGATTCTAGGGGCCGTTTGGCCTCTTTTAGCCTTCCTGCACTGTGACCATAGTACTAGTTATATGATGCCGATTTTAATTCACTATTGAATTTTGGTGGATGCGCTGGGAGTACTTTTGCGCGTAAAATTTGAAATAATGTTGAAGGCGTCACGAGCACGCGCAGAGACGTGCCGATCCTAATCCCCTTTTGTAGGGCAAATTCAAATCTTTGAGTTTTGCTGAATACGTCGAGTGTCGGGGTGGGATGTGTCATGCGTTGACCTTGCAAGAGAAGCATAATGACCATTATGCTTTCCTTGAAATCTAGAGGTCAATGGCAACCCATTCCCGGCGCATCCACCAAATTCACAACCTCATACATAAATTTCAAATCTTACGAGCGTCAGTGCCCGGCGCATCCACCAAAATTCAAAAGTGAATTAGGATCGTTACAGCGGTTCTATTGTTATTAATCCTCTCAGGAAAGCTATCGTTTTAGCAAAGTTAACTATGTCTCTGGGAGACCTCATCCCTACTTTAGCAGATAATAGAGTATTTAGGTCAGGAAGTTGTCTAGCAACTAAATAGTCAGTAAACTTCTTTGTATGTTGCATACTTGAACAGTGCCTCCAGTGGATCATTTTTGTTCTCTATTCCATCCCACCAATTTCTTGCCTTCTGTGGTTTTTGGCTAGCCGACAGAATATCTCTGGACCTATGGGTTTTTTCGTTATATTCCAACAAGTCCCTGATGCTCTTTCACCCATGCAAGAGATTGAGACTCCCAGATGGTTTTTGACTCAAGACTATACGTCTTAAGAGCTTTCAGCAATACCTGGATGTCTGTCAAGACTGGTGTGTCGTTGAGGTTTCTTGGTACACACTCTCTAACATACATTTCTATTGTAAGAGTTTCGACTTGTATTATGGTTGACGACTTTTCTTGCCAGTCCCATTGTTCATCATACAATTATAGTCATCCGTGTACCGGTTGGAAGATTTGCAATTTAGTTTACCTATCCAGGGTTATTTAACAACACGATAGATTTCAGAACGTTTTGAAATCGATTATCCAAACAGTTGTGTGACCACTTAAGGAGACTTTGGGGATGTTTGTGTTCCTACGAATTATCCGAAACAAACAGCTTAGACTGGATAACTATCTGCAAATCTTATTGTTAGTGTAAATGAAACTTGTTGAAGTCATTTTTAAAACGGATGATTATAATAAACGATAAATGGATTGTTTACAGTTTGGTGTGTTCTAGAAGAGTTTTCACAACTGCCCGCCAAAGCACATTTGTTCTCTCATTTGGTAGGAATTGAAACGTGTTTTACGAACTGCTTTCGCCTATTCAGACCATTGACTTAACGGTATTTTGCGTTTAGTTCGATAATTTGAAACGGTCGAAATTGGTGGTTTTCTTCCATCATGACAACAACAAACCGTACATTTTATTAGCTATTGAACAAAAATTGACCAGCGTTAAATTGAAAGTTATATAACACCCTGATATAAAAAACAATTTAGGCGGAAAACCTGAGTAGAAGAAATCAATTTAGTTCAAAGAACGCAGAACTTGTTCCACATTTCATTGATTGTTTTTTTTTTTTTTTGGTTTCTATCAATGAAATTTGCCTTTTTAGTGATTTAAGATTCCATCATGTTCATGGTAAAAATGCAAGAATTATAAATAGTGGTTTAACAGCATTACGTCCACGTCCATTAGCTGAATTTAATGATGCAATTGTATTTTCAAATCGTCCATTACGTGATAATGAATTATTTGAAGTTATATTAGATTCAATTGTTGATCGTTGGAGTGGTAGTATTGAATTAGGTGTAACAGCAATACGTCCAGATGATATAATATTACCAAGTACAGCAACAGATTTATCAAATGATATATGGATGTTAAGTGGTACATCAATTATGGAAAATAGTCAAACAATTAAAAATAATTATCCATTAGATTTAGATTGTTTACAAGCTGGTGTTAAATTAGGTGTATTACGTACATCTGATAAAATATTAGAATTTTATCGTGATGGTATATCACAAGGACCAGCATGTATTGTACCAAATAATAATATTTATGCTGTTGTTGATTTATATGGACAATGTGCACGTGTTAGTATACCATGTGATACACCATTATTACAATTACCAACAATACAAACAACAATATTACAAGATAATTGTATTAAAACTGATATAACAAATAATTTAATACAAACAACAAATTTACAACATGATTTACATACATTCTCTGAATATCATAGTAATAATATAATAATAACTGATAATGGACGTTTAGTTAAACGTAATAAAAATTTAAATCAAACACAAATTTATAGTTCAACACCATTAATAATTGATGAATTATATGAAATATCAATTATTTCATTTGTATCATATTTAGCTGGTAGTTTAATTATTGGTTTAACTGAACAACAACCATCAACATTAACATTAAATAATAATGAATTACCAAAAGATTGTTGTTATTTAATTGGTAATGAATTACGTTATAAAAATAAAATTCTACAATTATTTACACCAAATTTAAATTGGTTAAATCCGGGTGATCGTATCGGTATTTTACGTACACAAGATGGTTATATCAAATTTTTTCTAAATAGTGAAGAAATTAATGTAACATTTCCAACAACATTACCAGAATTACTATATGTTATTGTTGATTTAAATGGTGCTTGTAATTCGATCGCTGTAACTAGTCATAAATTACCGATAACACCATTAAAACAATTAAAATTAACAGATAGTAGTTTAGAACAACAACAACAATTAGATGAATTACCAACATGTTCTAAACAAATTTCAATAAATAATAAACAACCAATTAATTACGAATTTCATGATAATCATGGACGTAATATTGAATTAATTGAAAATAAAACAATTGCAAAACGTGTTGCATCATATAATCAAGGTGTTGTTATTATACAACCAGCATTAGAATTTAATACAAAAATATCAATAATTATCGATCAATTAGAATTAAAATGGCAATCATCATTAATTGTTGGTGTTGTTACTGGACCACCAGAACGTTTAAATTTACCAATAAATGCATTAGCATTTAAACCACCATGTTGTATAATTGCAAATGATTGGATATCAATAAATGGTATAAAAACACGTTCGAATTATGGTGAAAAACTTACAAATCTTATAATTGGTGATATTGTTAGTATATTATTAATAAATAATGGTTTAAAATTAATTATAAATAATATAGAAAATGATATATTACCATTTACATTTCAAAATATTGGACAATCGATTTATGCTATATTCGATTTATATGGACAATGTCAACAAATTAAAATAATTAATGATTGTTGTAAATTTGTTGATGATAATTTGAAACAACAACAACAACAACAATCATTAGAATGTGAAAAAGCTGATTTGGAAAGTTGCGAAAAAGAACGTAAATTAACATTACCAATACCTTCTACAGCTAGTACAAGTATGACATCATCAATAACAACATTAAGAAATAATAATAATAATAATAATAATAATACACCACATAGTCCGATAAGAAATCTAATTTGTTCATTTAAAGAGGAATGTTTGAATCTTAAAAAACGTCTACTATTACCTGATTATTATTTCTTATCAGAAGATCCAATCTGTTATTGTTGTAATTGTTATAAAAATCGAAATCAAACTAGCGATAAAGATAATTCATTATTAGGTAATTCAGTAATTTGAGGGTAATTTGGAAAATTTACGGCCTAACTGTAAAAACATCCCCTGAACTTTGATACCCTCCAACTAGCTGGAAGGAGGTGAATTTGGAGAATAGGCAGAATGGGGGAGCAAATTCGGCGTGTTTTTCAGCATTTGACTTTTTTTCCATCCTAATATTTCCGTGTTATTGTTTGTCTCTTTGGAAGGTAGTCAATAAGCCTTTAGTATGCCAAAAAACCATATTTCCGTTGTTTCAATTGGTCATTGTATTCCGGCGACACTCATAACTTTAACGGTTTCGTACAGTTGCAATCGCCAATATTGTGCACTTTGTGGATGATTTCTACGATCATTGCAGTTTTCAGGCGTCCACTGAACAAATCTTGTAAACTTAAATAAACCCGTTGACATTCAGATGCCCATTTCGTTGCAGTTGTACACCGAAGATGTAC
Organism: Lydus trimaculatus; assembly: GCA_037414755.1. NCBI lineage: Eukaryota > Metazoa > Arthropoda > Insecta > Coleoptera > Meloidae > Lydus > Lydus trimaculatus. Next base: position 7,986 of record JAZBGY010001330.1, on the reverse strand, counting down.
ATTTTACATCTTAAGGTCTTTGTTGGCCGCCCTATGAAATATTAGGCCGTAAACTTTTCAAATTGCCCTTAATTTCAATAATTGCGTAATTACAAAAATCATTTATATAGGTTGGGTTAAATTTCAATTGAAAAATTCAACAAATACCAATACAGATAAATGGCATACAGCATTTTATTCAACGAAAATTGGAAATATTCGAGCAATTCTCGATAGGGGCCAACCGTTAACTACAGGTAGTAATCCAATTTTATTGTTTTGTTTTATTTATCGAATTATTTCTTAATAGAACAAGCAAAATGGGGTAGTTTAGTTGTACAAAAAGAAGATGATGTACAAGTTGTATTTTATCCATCATTACAACATTGTAATAATAATGGTTTTAAATTGAAGAAGAAGAATAATCAGAAAGCTCATGCAGCATTTCAATTATTAATAAAACCGGGAGCTTATTCGATATCACGGGATACACCTGAATGGAGTACGAAAGAAACTGGAGCAATTGCATTACATTCATTATTAATTCAAATATCTCAATGTTAATTTTGTTGTAAATTTTGTGTTCAAAGAAAATTTTCGGTGTAAATCTTTGAGATTTTATCTAATTTTTGTTGTTGTTTTAAACGAATTTTATGCTCATATTTTTATAGTCATACACTGTGATCTAGTCAGAAGAATTTTCTTGGATTTTATTATAATTCTTTTTTTTTTTTTTAAAAAGAATTTAACCAAAGTATTTTATTTTAGCAGACAAATCAAGCTTCTTCATTATTATAAAATAAAAACATGCAAGAAAAGGTGATTTTATTTTAATTTTCCCATAATTACAAGAATACTACAACTACAATGGTTCTTAAACAGAGATTTGGATGGTTTTAGGTGGAGAAAATTCAGCCCCAAACACGCACATTCTGGTCCCAACTGCATGTAGCAACAGCAATACCATTTTGAGCTACTGACAATGAGGTAACTCGATTTTCATGTCCCGATAGTGTACCATTATGTTGATTTTTCAATGTATCCCACATATGGACATTATTATCATCTGAACCGCACAACAGAATCCGTCCACTAATTGATAAACCACACGATGTAAATCCACTGGTTGGTGTTGGTGGTTTGTATAAAGCAATCTGTTGGTCGCCGCGTATATCAAACATACGTGCTGATTTATCTTCAGAACCGGTAGCGAAGGCATAGCCGCTCGGATGAAACTAAAAACCATCACCTTTTAACGTATTCGAATAGAAATGGAATTTTGTAAAATTTACACAAACTGAATTTACGTCTGCTTCATGCCCAAAAAACGTTTGTTTCGGTTTATCTTCTCGAATATCCCATAAACGACAAGTCTTATCAACACTGCCTGTAACAAACGTATTACCATCCGGTGATAGACTGATTGAAACTACATCGCCATTATGGGCGATGAAATCGGAAGTTTTCCGTCCAGTCTCTAGATCCCATTGACAACTAAATCAAGTCTTATTAATACAAATTGTGTGATTAAAATTAATAATTTTGTTACATTTTCATATCACCGGATCCTGTAATTATGGTTTGATCGCTTAGAAATCGACATGAACTCAAGAAACCATCATAACCAGCCAATTCACGCACCATTTTTGCTATACCGGAGGAGTCGCGATTGTTTAAATCGTAAACTGTACACATATTATCCATACCGCCGCATGCTAATTGTAAAAGATTTACAATATTTGGTTGATAGAAGAGGATTGTATGTCTTACCGACAAAATTGCCAGATGTTGCATATGCTACACTCATCACCCATGCTGATCTTAATGGGATTATTTGCATTTTATTACCAGTATAAGTGTCCCATATTATCAATTTACCATCTAATGAACCGGTAACACAATGACGACTGTCGCCGCTATAATGTACGGAATTGACTTTATTCAAATGGCCTTTCATTAGTTTTTTTGTTGATAGTTTGACACGGGGCGCATCAGCTACATCGTTGCATGCATCCTCTAATGTGGTATCGGCTTGTTTCTTTTGCAATTCCTATTATTTAAACAATTATTTAACAATAAAAACTTATTGTTAACAAATTTTACCTTTAGATTGTTGTACAAATCTTCTAATTCTTTTTTTAGAGCTGCTGTTTCAGGATCGTTTTTCGGTGGCATTTTATAATTTCTAAAAATTTATATCCGACCAAAATCACTGTTTCTAATCAAATGTGAAGAAGTATCCATCAAAAACGTAGACAAATAATCTATTTAGTACTAATTAAATAATACGTTTTTATACGATAAAAGAAGCCGTATATGTTGTATTGTTTAACCCACTTCTTCGCATCGATTTTAAATTTTTTCGTTTCCACACATCACAGAGGAAAAACTAACAACAGCACATCAAATTTGATACGAAATTAAGAGACATGTTTACGGTTGAATTGTTGATTACTTTCTCTAATCAATGTGGATTTTCTACTAAATGCTTCATTACACATTATCCGAATAATCTAAAACGTATCTTTTTTGAGAAAATAACTGTAGGTAATTGTAAAATACTTACGAAATAATACTAGAGAACAGAACAAACAAAAAACAATACTAACTGTTTTGGTATTAAAAGCGTTAAAATGGGTTTTATTGTAACAGTTTTTCGGGTCGTTGATTTTTATGTAAAATTTACCACTTTTACACATTTCTACTTCAGTTTATCTTCTATTTGTTTCAAGTTAACAACAAAATAATGATAGTAAACGATAAATTGGCATTTCTTATATTTGTTTTAATTATTCAAACATTATTTCCTTGGAATTTTGCAATTGGTAATGAATTTTCTGCTATTTTTTTTGTTGATTTTTGAACAAATTTTGGCTTTTCTAGAGGAGGAGTGCTATGCTGATCGTAAATCTTGCAAAATTGTCGATAGAAATATGTTTAAAGAAGCTACAATTGTTAAAGGTAAGATAGAACAGATTTATTTTAAGTTTATTGGAGTATCCGGGATGGGAAAATTATTTCCTGTTTACAAGATGAGAAATTTTATAACACGAGAAATTTCAAATTTCGCGCAATTTTCTGCGCTACATTTAATTGAATAATTAGTTATATTGTGTGAATTTGGTAATTTTTAATTTTGGTCAATTGGTGACATTGTTTAGTTAGCCGTCAAGATTTGTCAACCTCAAATTTTTTGTCAGTGCCATAGATACACTGGTGGTGGGATGTTTACAATTTTGGGTTAATTTTTATTAAATTGTTTTTATTAATTAAAAATACTTAAGAATCTCATTTAGTATTTCTTATAAGATAAAATAATGTCGTATTTTAGTGTATTTTTATTATTGATTTCGATTAGTATTGTTATTTCGGAAAAACTTAAGGGTAAGCTGGTTTTTGTTTATTGTTTTTTTTTTTCAAGTACTTTATTCAGAAAAATAAAACAAGAAATTGTTGCAATTGCACCATTGAATGGTGATATAATTGTGGTAAATTTAGAGAATTATCGTAAAATAATTGTAGCATACAAGAGTCACGTACGCACCCAACCCAAATTTGATTTGTTTACAGATTATGTCATTGCCCCACTTCTGGAAGATGTTTCTATATTTGGACATTAATTAAAATTTATCAATAAATGATGTAATAACGTTTCTTTATCGTTGACAGATGTTTATGTTTTAAATTAAATTGAATTGCCATATATTCCATGACCAAATTCTATAAATAAAACAAGAATTTATCATAAGCCGGAAATTGCAACAACTTCTCATATCATAACAGTCTTCCTATTACGCTAATTTCATCTAAAATGTTGTTAAATTTGCAGATGATAAAATTCTAGTCTTTACTGTTGCCACAGAAGAAACAGATGGTTTCAATCGTTATCTCTACACAACAAAACAATATAAAATCCAACCGAACGTATTAGGTTTTGGTGAACAATGGCAAGGTGGTGATATGAGCTATTTAGGTGGTGGATGGAAGATAAATTTATTAAAAACAGCAATCGAACCATATAAAAATGATGAAAATCGTCTTATATTATTTACTGATGGTTATGATGTGATGTTTTTAAATACATTAGATGAAATATTGAAGAATTTTGAAAAATTCAATGCACGTATCCTATTCAGTGCTGAATTATATTGTTGGCCTGATACAAAATTAGAAAATAAATATCCGGAAATAATTGAAGGCAAACGTTTTTTAAATAGTGGCATCTATATGGGTTATGCACCAGAAATTTGGCAATTATTGAATTATAATAAAATTAAAGATACAGATGATGATCAATTATTCTTTACAAAAGCTTATCTTGATGAGGATTTTCGTGAAAAAACACAATTCAAATTAGACCACAAAAGTGAAATTTTCCAAAATCTTCACGGTGTTTCTAGTAATTCAACAATAATAACAGAAAAAAAAGCAATTTATTTAAACACTTTTTTTTTTTAATTGTAGATGAAGTGAAAGTTATTGAAGTGAAACAGAAAGAAAAACCTGAAATTTACAAATTAAGAAATACGATTTATCAAACTGAACCATCAATAATTCATGGTAATGGTTTATCAAAGATTACATTAAATTATTTGAGTAATTATTTAGCAAATGCATGGAATTCAATTGATGGTTGTATACCATGTAAAGATGGTCATATTGATTTAACAAATCGACAAATCGATGAGATGCCTTCAGTATTTTTAGCAATTTTCATTGAAACTAATACACCATTTTTGGAAGAACAATTAAAGAAGATTGCTTTACAACACTATCCCAAAAAACGTATCCATCTTTTTATTCATAATGCTGTAAGTCGTTTGATTGTGTGTTTCCACTAAAGCGAGTTTTTATCAAACAGAATCTTGCCGATTGGTCAACAGTAAACACATTTTGTTTATAAAACTTTATCTGGCTTAAATTAGCTTTTTGAATCGCTTTTTGTACGCCACGAGTCCAACAAACTGCTTCCACTGTCATATCTCCATCGGATGTTCGTTATCACTCTGACCCATATTGTTTTATTTGCCTGTCCATTGTGTAAGATCTTTAAGCCAGGCGTCTACTGCGCCCTCTTTTGCCCCCCAGCTTCCTCTGTATGATTAGCTGAATACGGCTTTCTTTTTATATTGCGCATATTATCTGGATTTTGTGAAATTCTTCTCAGACCGGTGTCATTCATTCTTTATGTAATGCGCCCAAGAGATTCTTGAAATTTTTTAGAAGCAGAGCCGGATTTAGAGTTGCTTGGTGCCCGCATTTTTTTCTTTGTTTTTTTCATTTATAATCTATAGTCACAATTTTTTGTGCCCCTCAAGTGAATGCGCTCATAGAGGGCGTCACCATCGTTACGTCCTATTTCCAGCTCTATTCAGAAGCACCACATTCCGAAAGCTTGTTCTCTCTTACAAGTTGACGAGCTAGTGAGGCATGTTTAGTCTTGAAATTAGCAATCTCCACGTTCCTGAGCTGCTCTACTAGTGCCTAATGCTGCAGGACTTGATTGGTAGGGAGCTTTTGCTGCCGCACATGCTACTAGCGATGTAACCTGGTACTATAGGGACTCGTCTCTGACCCGGTCGTTTGCAATTCAACTCTGTGCGAAATAGAGGTTGTCGACGGGCACGCTCCGACGGGTGAGTTACGCTTTGCTCGGCACTATCTTGCATTGCCAGTGGAGGTTTAGATAGGCCTCGCCTCCACCGAAGAGTCTTGGGGTCTACAGCGCCTTAGGGAATCGGTAGTAAGACCTACTCAGGGGGTTAGACGACGGTGATCATGCGTGAATCCTGATCCCTCACTCAAAGTCGGCGTGCAAGTACGCCATTTTTTTGTAGGTACTGCACGTAAAATTCTTCTGGTGTGTGTGTGTCAGTTCACGCTTCAACAGTATTTGAGAACTCGGATTTTTTTGTAATTGTAATAATTTTCAAATAATCTTTGTCGCCAAATTCGAGAAGGCTCCTTGCAATTTTCTTTTCTGTACCGACCTAATTTCACACCCAACTTATTCTTCTTTTTTTTAAATCTTCACAGAACAACAGTGTAAACATCACGAATTTGAATCAAGTTTTAAAGCGAATTAGCCATAAGTTTGCATGCATAGTGTAAACATGTTAAGAAGAATCTCGCACGAACTCCTAGTGGAAACACAAGTTTACAATTAATTCAAAATTTTCCGATCTTCAATTATGAATATTTTCAGATGAAATATCATACAGGTCATGTGAAAGAATTCCTCGATAAGCATAGTTCTGAATATTTAAGTGTGAAAGAAATCAAACCTGATGACGGTATTCCTGAATGGTCAGCACGAGATCTATCATTGTTAGTTTCAAATCTTAACAACACCACAAAAAATAATAAAATTATTAAATTTTTCTTATGTTTCTTAGGGATCAATGTTTATTGAAGAATTGCGACCAATATTTCTCTATTGATTCAATTGCCCAATTAGACAACCCACATACATTACGTTTATTAATTGAACAAAATCGTACAGTAATTGCACCAATGTTGGTACGTCCAGGTAAAGCATGGAGTAATTTTTGGGGTGCATTAACTAAAGATGGTTTCTATGCACGTTCAAATGATTATATGGATATTGTACATAATGAAAAACGGTTTGTATTTTGTTTTTGTTGTTGTTTTATTAATTATAATTAATTTAAATCCAATCAAAAATTCTAATCAAACACTATACTGAAATCAGTTTTAAATGAACGTCGATCAATTGCATACATATTATCAGCTGTACATTCATAAACACCAGCATCCATTTGTGTTGCTGGATCAATTTCTAATTTACTCTTAATTTTATCTTCACCAATACGCCATTCGTGTATCTTTCCACAAAAAAATTAAGAATTAATCATCGAATTTTCAAATCATTAAACAACTTACATTCAAATATAAATGTGTGAAAATCTCACTACCATCTTTATACCAAGTGATGTGCGGTCTTGGATGGCCTCTAGCAACACAAACAAATGCTATTTTATGTCCCAAAACGTATTCATAATCGAAATGTGAAGCCAACGTTATCTTTGCACCCTAATTAACACATTTCTACATTTTGTTTGTTAATTCCACAAAAATTTCAAATACTCACATTATTATTGTTGTAATATTGATCAGATTCCGAATCTCGATATTTTCCAGTTATAGGTAAGCCGATACGGAACTATTTTTGAATTAATTGTATTGAAACTTTACAATTTTGATAAAACAGTAAAAGACTTACTTTAGATTTTGAACGTGATCGTGTACGTCCTCGTCTCTCATCACTATTACCAATCAATAACAATAATAAAATTAACACAAAAATCGTATTTTTCATTTTGTTGATAGATGTGTGTGTGTGTGTGTGTGTGTGTGTGTTATTGTTATCATTGACAAACGGACAACTAGTTTGATCTTCTTGTCCCCTATATGTTTGTAGTTAATTCAGTTCAATTTGTTGTATTACAACAAATTAATAAATTTAGCAAATGTTAAAGGGGAACTAAAATTTGAATATGTACAAGATTAGAAAAGTTTATTTTATTTTTTTTAAAGAAAAACTACAATAATTCTAATAAGTGACCATTACATAATCGGTACGAAATCCTCTAATATCAATTGCATATTTATTATTAGCTTGACATTCATAATAACCGGCATCTTTTTGTGTTGTTGGATCTATTTCCATTTTACTCTTCATTGTATCATTACCTAACGGCCATTCATGCACCTACAATCCAATTTGTGAAATTACTTGATTAATTGATTAATCATGGGATACCTGAAAGAATTTATGTGCATACAATTCAATACCATCTTTAAACCATGTGATTTCAGGTCGTGGATATCCTGAAATTATCTTTGACACTTTACAAATCGAATTAATTCTAATTTTGAAATGATTTGTTTACCTTGTGCCATACAGAAGAATGTGATTTTTCTACCTAACATGTATTCCTGTTCGAAATGGCTGGCCTTGACGATCTTGGCCCCCTAATTTGTTTT
>JAZBGY010001329.1:0-23967 GCA_037414755.1 Lydus trimaculatus | reverse complement strand
TTATTTTATAGAAGAAGAAACGTGAGAAAATTGAGATTTGGTTCCCACATATAGACCAACAAAATTCACAGTACCATGGAACCATATACGACGAAGGAAAAATATTATTCACTAGGTATACCTAGTAATGATAGAAGACTTATTAAAAAAATATTGATAAAATCAGTGATTTATGTGAAAGTAAACAACAAGGGTGCTAAATGAAACAAGATTAGATAACTGTAAAAATTCCATATGTACAATAGAGATATTAGAATTTTACAATAGAAACAGTTAGATTTTGACTGGAAGGATATTTTAAATTCTACGAAATTATTCTAATGAAACATGACACCAAAAGAAGGACCACCAATAAACACCAACATTATTACCTTTGAAATTTGGTAGAGGGCCTTAGGCCGGTGGGTTTTGCCTTTCATCATAATATGCGTTTTTGAAGAAACTAAACAAATCACAAATAACAACAACACATATTGGTACACTTTTTTTGGTGGAATTTAGATCAGTTTTTTTTTGTTTTTTTCTCTATTAAATCAACACACACCGGTTTAAAAACGAAAACCGTAAAACGTAGAGAACCAGCCCATATAACCAAGACGTGTTACCTGTAGTAGTAGTTGTTGTTGTTGTTGTATACCAAGTAGTATAATACAGGTGTGTAGCGGTGTAGAGGACGGGAAGTTGGTTGAAGGTGGCGGCCATTTGCTTCACAACAATTTGATGATGGGCCATGAGCCATGAGGATAATAGTAGTGGGGCCAAATTCGGAAATAATCACAAATCAACTTTGCCATATTACGATTTTCTCTCAATTAATTAATTAATAAATTAACGTAAATGTAAATTTACTGATTAAATTGGGAAAGTAGAGCACAATCTTTCGATTTCTTATATTGTTTATCTTTGCGGAACAAGACGGAAACGTGGACATTTTAGAATAAAATCATCAACGGAACCATATAACACACTATACAGGTGCATATTAGTCATATATTACTGTTGTTTAATCATTAAACAGATTAAATGAAAGTTGAAAAAATTGTAATTAACCATCCTGGCGTATCTTCAAAATTTAGCACCAGGTGCTAAATTAGAGCAGGTGTATCAACAAGTGACTCATTGCTACCCCAAAATTTTAAGAGAAAAAAAGTAAATAAATAAAAACAGATGACGCTATTATTATTATTATTACCAACCTAAAAATAATATTGAAATTTTATATTATTCGCCTTGACTTTTATCATTATCATTATTATTACGATAAACGAGAAGATGTTTAAATATATACAGATAAGGAGCAGCGTTTTAAAAGGAAAACCTGTACCGCCTCCAGGTGTTTAATACTATAAGACGCCACTCTTTAGTGATAAATTTATTATTTTTACTATAATAGAGAAGCACGTGAACGCCATTTTATCTGAATATTATATACACCTTGACCTACAAAAAATTAGAACCTACAACTGATAAGATGTTGTTTTGGTACTTCTAACAAACTCTTTGTTTCTATTTCAAGTCTAGAAAGTTGTTACAACATCAACAACAACAATAACAAGCAAATAAATAACCAACAAACTTTAACCTTTCTCTCTAAGGTCAATTTTGACTAGAGTTCTAATATTAGAGTTGTTATATGGTATTGTTGTTGAATTTTCAACATTTCCCCATACAAATTAACGAAAAAATCCAATTAAAATTGACTTACGAAAGATTTGCTTCTATTCAAATTGAGTAGCTTATTCTTAACAGATTTAGATGACCCCTTACTAATTAGTTATTAATGAAATACTATTGTTGATGTTTTATTGTATTTCAATATGAATGATTTGTTTTTTTTTACAACAAAAAAACAACAAATTACATTTTCTGCTTTCACTTTTAATTATAGATTTGATAATAATTGAAGTCTTTCAATTGACTTTCCATTAAAATCAGGATTTTCGACCTCGTTTCGTATAATGGGTGAGTGTTTTTTGAATATGAAGCAATTCTGAGCTAGTTTCAATCTATTGCCATCCTGTATTGACTCTTTCCAAGTTTTATGCAATTCTTTTCATAAAAATGAAGATAAAGGTGCAGATAATCATTTATAGGCAATCAGTAACAAATCTACCGTTTTTGGTGTCGAAGCTGATAATAATTTTGGGGACCTTAAGCTGTAACAATCAACTGTATACGAAACCTGTATTTGTAAACATTTTTGAGCGCTTTTAGAGACGCGACTCTAGTAATGTCGTTAGCGTCATGGTAAATCCGCCCCCGTCAATAGACTCCTTTGGTCGGTTATTTGTTAATTATCAACAAGGCAATTACCGCACCCCTTTGTTAATATTAGATTAAATTAGATTAGATTAGATTGGATTATAGGGATCGTTTAGCCTCTTTACTCTTCCTAAACTGCGACCACAGCTGATTTATTACTCTTGACCCTCCATCTATTGATATCTCAGGAAATATATCTTTTTAGCAAAGCTAGCTATCTCTTTGGGAGACATCTTCGTCACTTCAGCAGGTGATAGAGTCACACTGCCTAGGTAGGTGAGTCTTATGTGAGCCAAACCATTACATTTGCACAATATCCATCCCTCACTGTCTGCTTTGCCTAGTTTTTTGAGATGGTATCTCAGTGGACAGTGCCCGTTATCCGTCTTAGTTGGTTCCTACTTAGGTCGAGAAGCTTTTTAGCATTCTGAGGCAAATAGTCAATAAACGTTTTTGCCTGTCGCATTCCTGGACATTAGCTCCAGTGGAGCATTTTCCTGCTCTATTCCCACGCGTAGATTTCCTGCCTTCTGCAAGTCTTTAGCTAGCACACCGAATGTTTCCGGCCCTATGAGTGGAACCATAGCACCTGTTCTGGAAAGGTGATCAACTATTTCGTTTTCAGCAAATCCTTGATTGCTCTAGCACCCATGTTGTTAACATTAAGCAAATTTGGGGACGAAATCACTTACAGTTGAACAATATAGTTTTCGTGTAACATTTTTTTAGGATGTTTATCAAGAATATTGAAAAACCGCTAATGGCCGAATCTTAATCATGCCTTTGTAAGGCGGTAGTCGAGCCGGCTAAATTCATTGCGGGATTCCTTAGGAGAACGTAGATGATAGCAGTGCCGTAACTAGAATTTTTGGCACCTGGGGAAACAATGGAATCAAGAATGTTATTCAAAAAAGTGTGTTTCTTCTATAAGAAATAATTAAATAAAAACTTATTGGCTTCAAACTCTGCCCGTACCGTGTAACAATTTTTGCGGATACCCATGATCGCGTCTTAGTTACGGCACTATTTGATAATAAAGACCCAGTGTGTTTTAGGTCGGCCCTGTGCAGAAGAGTAGGTCGTGTATTTTCTACAATTTTCCGTCCTTGTAGTTCCATTGATTTGTGAAAAATTAATTGTCTTTTTTGTATTTAATTGTGATTTTATTCAAAGTCCTTGCATTTTCTGCAATCTTTTCCTTTAATAAAACACTAATTATCTACAAAATAATAGTCGTTTTATCCTCGTATTACTACTAGAAAATTACAGTTTTTTTTCTACTTATATATAGAAAATAAACAAAACAGTTATAATCTTAAATCTGTATACTTGCTAACTTGAAAAGCTTACACACATACAAACCGGTCTTTTATAAAATTATACAACTTTAAAATGTAAATATACCATACAAGAGAAAGACATACAAAAAAGGCTATTACTTGAGAGCTTTACAAATATTAACACAATCCGACTCGTGCCGTCAATTTAATTTTTATTTTTCACCTATTAGTCTGTGTTTCCACTAGGCGACAAACTCGCGCCCAGTTTACAGGGACAAGAGCGAGAAACTTGCGTACTCTCCTAGCGGAATCAACTGAAGTACCAATTTTCCCATTGATATGGTGATTTATTTTACAAATCATCCAATCGTAGTATTAATTATAGATTAATCGAGAAGAATTCGTAATTAGATATAGTTTAATATTAAGCGGATGGTATATAAGGGGGAAAGTTGTCGTTCCCAGTATTAAAACAACGACAATGTTCACATGAAACATTGTAATCCTTCTTCAGGGTAAAAAAGCGTTTTTTTTTCCATTCTAAAAGTGAGATACGCACTAGCGAACATTCCCACACCGTCTTATACTAATTTTATAGTTTTAAATAACATGATATTAATTCACATTATATTCAAATTGGGCATGTCTATATGTACTACACAATACATAAAATTTTTGTTATTACAAACAACAAATAGTCTTTTAATAAACAAATTAACAATTGCTAAATATAGAATGAATCATTCATTGTTGGTTTTTATTACAATGATCGAAAAACAATACCTCAAATTTGTTAGATTTATTGCAATATACCGTTCAAATAATAACAAAAAAACCACTTGTCTATACGATTACGAAACAGTCACGTTTCAATGAAAAAGGGCTATTATTATTATTATTATTTTCACTATCATTGTTATACAGGTCTTATACTGTTCCGGGTCATAGAACACCGGAAATAATAATTAAAGATAACCAAGTTTAGTCCTGCACAATCAACGATCTTCCGGTTGTCTTTATAGTTTCATGTCTTTAATAAAAATTATTGTTGTTAATGAACAAATTGTAATAAAACACAAATTTAAATTCTATACAACTATTATAGGTAATTGTAACAAAATATATAAATAAACAAATCAGATGATTCATAGTTCCGTTTTGTTTATGTTTTTTTTCTAGTCTCTCAAGATGTCTAATTGATGTTTTCTACAAATAAAATTAAACAATTTCCGGTGTATTGTTTCAATCGGACACTATTAATTTGATGGGAAAGTGATTTTGTAACCGCACGTACGATGGAAGTTTAAATTTCGCGCGATAAATATGTATTGTTGGTTGCCTACATCGCGAGAAAATTTTCAGTAATTTTCAGCAATTTTAATTATGAAAACAATTAAACTAGATTAATTATAGCATTTTTTTATAATTTTATCAATTACCCGAAATGAGAGGTTAAAAATAATAAACAATCAAATTAGTTGTTTAGTGCTAGAATTTGTGTGAAATTTTAATGAATAAACAGCTATTGTTTAGTCTGTTGGGTACTTTGAACTATTTTTGTTTCCAAAAAGTACTCAATCTGTGCTTTTTTATTTCTAAAGCAACGGTAATTGTGCAAAAATTCTGCATTTTACTCCAGCTACTCTGTTTGGGTCTCTTATGTTATTCGGCAATAGTGGAAATTATTTTAAAGAAACTCTTCCACTGTTCGTGTTTTGTTGTTGTTTTCATTATAATTATGAAAGGAATGCGGATAAACACCGATTTCAGATTTCTCTTCACATTGTTTATTGTCCAGCTACTATCATCCAAAATACTAGTCCAAGGCGGTCAAGTTCTCTCCCGAAACAAAAAAGCTTTAGGAAAATTTTTGGTTCCTATTGTAAGAAAGATCGTATTTATATCAAAGATGCAGCTCCCACTGTTTGTCGCAAGCACACCAAGTGCTAAAAATTCTAGTTACGGAGTTACGGCTCTAATTGTATCTAGCAAAAAAAAAACAACAGTAGTACAACATTGAGATTTATTGGTTTGATAAACCATTTACCATAACAAAGAAAGCCAGCCTACATGATTATTCTTTAAAATAAAGTGACGGTTAACGAACTTTTTTTCTATTTCTTTTTATTTTAATTGATAGTAGGTGGATGAATGGTCTATTAAATTCTATTATTATGATTCTGGTAGTTCAATTGGCTGTAACAGTTAATCAAAATTGAATAACTCAATCATGTCGTGTATTGGTTTTACTTTATCATGACATAATAAGATATAGATTTGTTTCAAATTTCTCAAGATAAATCTATCGGAAGGTTTGCACAATAAATATCGTATGTCTATATTTGATTTATAATTCAGTACGGATGTAGTTAAGACATACGTTTATCACGGTTTGATTCTCTATTTTTTTAAATTATTTGATTTGCGCATTTCCGGTTTTGCCTTTATTTAATTTTCGACAATTTCCCCCTATTTTTTTTTAAAAAAAAAACAACCTGTTCCGTTTCCTGTTGAAAATATTTCTATTTTTAATAATATTTTTCGAATAATGCGGTTATTTCTAACTTGCACTTTCTTCATTCATATAATATTTCCTGTTTCTATTTACTCATTTACATTTGATTATTTGGTTTAATTATATGCACCTAACCATAGAAAAATACAGCTTTTTTCCATTTTTAACATTCATTTGGATCTTTCTCTCGTAAATTTAATGATTAATTGAAGGATTATACGTTAATATCGTGAGAACACTACCAGTATTTGCTGATTAATTAAAAATTTACCATAAATGTGTACAGAGATAATGTTGATTCATTAAAAATTTAAATAGCCTGAGTAGGTTAACAGAATAACACAACTCTTTTTATCAAATAGCGCAAAATTAGCGTCAATTCAGGTGGCAGAATTGAAATTCGCGCCTAATCGCTGGGTACTTTTTCCTTAGATCTACGCCTACATGAGTCTCGCTTAGCAATGCTCCCTATTCGCCCCTATTCCTACGCTACTGCGTCAATTCTACTTATGCAATAATTTAAAAAGGTAGAAAAGGTTTAAAATCCGAAAGGAAATCAATTTTTTCGTTTTAATTTCCCATTACAGCCGCCAATCAGGAAAATCATTGAAGCAAATGATGCTTCTTCATTCGTCTTTTTTTTTAATTTCTTGTTTCTCAACTGAAATCAACCGAAAAGGAAGATGATATTTAATAGGGATTTCCGGTAATATTATTATTATTATTATTATTATTAAAAAAAATGTCGTGCCTCTAATCAACTTCTAGAGACACAGAAATGACACAGATCTTTAACCACAGGATGTGATTTTCTCGTCAAGACGTAGCTCGTGCTTCAACTCTGTTTTTTCCATAGTTACACCTCTACTGTAAAAGAGAAGAAACTTGTAATCATCATATTGATATTGATTACATGGTTGATATTCGTCTAGTTCTAGTTGTTTGAAAATATTACGAAAGTGTTGAAGATTCGAGTCAAGGCTATGAAATTTCGCAGATATCAATCAATTCTTTTGCGTTTTGTTGTCCTGTAACCCACACAATACACTTATATTTTTTTTGTGTGTAAATCTTGTAAACTTTTAAACAAAGAGTTCAATTCTTTGTTGTAAAAACAATGCTTGACTGGTCGTCGTGTTTAAAACGTTGAGGGATTTTGTGGAAATTTTCGTCGAAGAAGATCAAAATAAGATTAACGGAAAATTTCACACTTCAATTTAACTTCTAGTTCATTAATAATCAGTGCGCCTATAGCATGCGTTATGTAATGATAAATTAGAAAATATGGTGGCCTTCGTTGTTAAAAAATTAGAAATTATGATTGTAATCAAGAAAAACCATGTAGATTTTTTTTATAAATAGATTTCTTTTAAAAAAAAAACATCGTGTCGTAGCTGATTAAAGTTGAATGGCCGGTTGTCTTTTAGCTTGAAGCAAAACGACTCGTGCCCCACAACATTCGTTTAATTTACAACTTTACAATTTCGTATTTCAATCACGTCCCATAGTCCTATAGCTACACGGTCGAAATAAACGACTACTGCCTCGATTTACACGTTAGATTACCGTGTTAAATCGAATAGTATCACTCACCTGTACGGCACTGTTTAAGAAGCAATTGTTCTGTCCCGGCCCATTTAATAGACCTTTAGTACTTGTAAAGGTCATTGAGTCCCTTGACGGTGTTGCTATTGATGATAATGGTGATGGTGGTGTTAGATGTGTTGATAATAGTGGCGTCGCCATTATTTCGTCTTATTTCTTCATCTACATATTTTCATATCTGTAAATTACAATAATCCGCTTATAACGACAATTTCAATTTATCTTATAAAAGCTTTATCTTAAAAGCTACCAAAATGGAATGATCACTATATGATTAAGTAGTAGTCGAACATAGTTGAATGGCTTTATTATTATTTTATGGAATTTTATAAACTTTCGAAAGGTGGCCCTTTTCAGTCATATCTTGATTTAATTTAATTAAGCTTCATGCATGAGTGGGCTTTAAAAGTTATTGAATAGACAGTCTGTTATATTGAAATTTCAATATTCCCATGTGAGAATGAATCAAAACCACATAATATTTTGATTCTCTTACAACAACAACAAAAAATTGATAAATTCCTTCATAATTTGTGAGAGAAAACCACGCTTATATGTGTATAGAAAATTATTATCAACATCCACTTGCACCAATATCGCTAATCCAGCAATAGCAATAATGGTGAAGGCGGACATAAATCTCATCCTCAGTACAACCTGTATATAAAGAAGAAAGCACCGAGACAACCTTGTATTTAAACAAAAAGGGACAAAATAAAAGTTAATGAAAGAAGCGTAATGAATCTTATAGACACAAAATTCCGTTTCTTTTTTTTTGCCCTTCTTCAAACAATTGACGATAAACAATTGGAAATTGCATGACAAATCGTGAATTGATCTTGCTTCAAAGACGACTATCATCTTCAAAATTTATCGGTTTTTTATTATCTTTGAACAGCACGATTTATTGGCAGGTTATAGTGTGTACTTTTTATAACTAGAGTTGTTCATTATCAAGTAAATTAAAAGAAGATCATCAATAATTAACCTTTCTAGACTATAAATCATCAAGGTATCATTAAGTAGCCTGCACACATGCACAAAGATCAATTAACAGGTGATCTAAATTATTATTATTATTATTATTTTAAGAAATTGGAGCAAAAATGTTATTAATATTTTAAAATTAGTTTTTTATAAATGTTTAGTTAGATTATTTCATATTTTTAGACGAAATTTCAGCTGAAATTATTTATAATCTAAAAATACCAATGAAATTTGATTTGTTTATAAAAAAAAACGTATAAACAAATAAATGGTATACATATTTTTTACAAGCTATATATAACTTATTATGATTCAAACTATAAACCCTCTGTTATGGTTCGAAAATTACCCAGTAATCGAAAATTTACCCTTCTTCCTCTCAGATACCATGAATAATTTAGGCAGGTCGTATTAAAATTGAATCATCTTCAACACAGGCAGTGGCGTAACTATCGTGAATTACTGTGCTGTTTGAGAACCTCTAAGCTTTAAACTTCTATCTTCGCTACTTACATTTGAAATTATGCCACTGTGAGAAGTGTTTAGATAGGCCTCCGCCGCACCGAGGTGTAAGTGGAGACTGCAGTCCCACGGAAAATCGGTAGCCAGGATGGCATCTGGCGATGCTGATCAGGCAATCCTGATCCCACGCCCATGGGGGTCGTGTAGGTTGGGCCAGAAATGGCGGGTACTGCACGTTAAATCTTATATGTTTATGTTTATGTGAGAAGTGTATTATCGCAGACGCCAGGGCTTCTTTGGAGTACCTGGTTTGGATTTGGCGAATCCACGAACCCGAGCTAATCTTACCATTGGCCGGATTCTGTAGAACACAACTGATAAGCGCATTTTTTAGTCCCGAATATCCGACCAGTGATGTGGGGGTCGGGATGTCCACGAAGACTTATCCTCGGCCTGGTCGTTTGTGGTTGGACTCGTGGTGGCAGTGGTAGAGATTCCGGGTGGAGCAGAGGGACGTCGGCTGGGGCTCTTCGATGGTGAGCTACGTTTAGCTCGGGTACTAGCTTGCATAGCTAATAGAGCTTTAGATAAGCCTCCGATCTACCGAGATGCCAATGGAAGCTGCAGCTCTATAGGAAATTGGTTCCTCCCTCATGTGGGCCGTGTGAATCGAGCCTAGCGGCAGGTATCGCACGTTGTTGTAAAAAGAGTATTTTGTTAGAAAAATGGTGTTTTCTACTTTTGTTCTTAACAATTATAGTAAGTAAGTGAAGTGTTCACTTTACTTTCTTGATGAATCTCTAATAAGGGCCGATTGTTCATCACTCACGTACGGGGTACGCAGTTTAAATAGCGTTAGTTGTGTTCCTATCTTTAATCTCCTTTCAAAATTAAGACTTTCTACCACTTTTTTTGCGTATTTCTTATAATAATTTTATTATTTTCGGTTGGCTAATTTGACTTAAAATTTTATAATTACTGTCACTGGTGCATAATTGAATCGAATCGATTATTATTAAAACAACAACAACAGCAACAACAACAAAGAATCGATTTCACATAACAAAAAACCTTAAAATACCAGCAAAAATTCAGGCCGAAAGTGAAAATCATTCATACTCAAAACTATATTAATGTCATTCCAAAAAAATGGCAACAACAACAATAATAAACGATGAAAGTGTTACAAAATCCCATCATTTACAATACCACAAAGAATAACGTAAATGGTAACGATGATTTAATACAAAAACCAACAATAATCTTACATATAAGTATTCAATCAAAGATTAGATTTTCTTAGAAATGTTTACGAAAAAAAAATTTTTTTAATAAATAATCTTTGACCTGAGCGTGAATTATTCCAATAATATTAAAATGGTGTAAACACAATTGGGGGGCCACGTGTAAAGGTGGAATTTAGCTTTTTGTAATTCGTAGAAAAACACCGCTGCAGCATACGATAAAGTTACTTTATTGCATCTTACTAGCAGCAATGATTTTTACAAATATAGTTGTCTTCGAAAGATAGTTAAATTTCTCCTTAATTTGGCCTCGTATATTGGGTGTGGCACTGTTAATCATTTTGTACTAGACTAGACTATATGTCTTAAGCTGAGCGCACATGGATGTTCGGCCGACAGTACTCGATATATAGTCGTAACTGAATGTTTAACGAGTCGTCCATGTGCGTCTAGCTTTAGACGAGCTTTGCTGTACCTTTAAAATTTATAACAAAGGTCTTAGAAAATCCTTACGCTTTATGTAGATTTTCTCAAATCAAGCTAGCTCCATTGTCAACCACCAAACAAATAATGTTTCTCATTTGGAAAGTTGATTATTACCATAATAAAAACCTTATTATGTCTTACAAATTAGCAAATAATAAGGTTCTTATGAGACATTCCGCAAATATGTCGATATGGTTCTTTGAATGATTCATCTGCTGTTTTAATTTAAAACAAAAAGACTGTTTCTAATGGATTACCTATAAGGAGCCGTAACAGCATCAATCAAAAATATATTGTATTTAGATAACAAATGAACGTGTCCAAAGGTCAACACGTGCACGTCTTAGTTGCGCTTGATGCGCGAGGAGAAAAACACATCGTGCGCATAGGCCCTAAGATTAACAAATATCGCACTGGGATAGAAGATGTTTAGAAAAACAGCAGTTATCCATTTTCCATAATTTCAACATTTATAAATGACAAAATTTACATAACGACTACAGTTTTTCTTCTCTTCTCTATCGGTTAAACAACTAAACTTTTGTAATCCTCTAGTCGTCAAAAATCTTGTCAACTTTTAGAGATCGGCTTTACCATTATAGAAGGTCGTAAATTGTAAATTTTATAACAGGTGTGACGTTATAAATACACCTACATTATAATTTTATTAACACAAAAGGAGAGTTTCTCAATTCACAACATTTCCAAGAAATTTTCTTTTTCTTTGTAAGTATACTGTTCAGGTTATAATTATCGTACGATAATTGTAATTTAATCGTATAGTATTTGTTTAAATGGATGGAATTTCAATTTCAATTGCAATTTATTTAAAGAGAATTGATTGAAACTGTCTGGATTTGTTTTTCTTGAGATAAGCCAGCCAGTTCATCCTACTTACTTGAAATTCGATAATCTAACACTTTCACCATTTAACTATAAAATACGTCTTTTTCCATAATTTTTTTAAAGGATTTTTTATATGTTTGAGAAAAGACAAGACCTAAATAGTTTCTAGACTTTTATGATCTGTTAACAAAAACTTTAAGTGGTGTATGTTGATCAATCCATTAAAAATCGACACCATATTTTAATAAAACTCTAATTTATGGACGTTTTTATAATTGTGTCTGAAATTTTCAGCTTTCAGGATAGTGTTACAGTTTATTTTAGCATAATCAAACTACTGGCAATGAAACAACTAAAAGCGTCTATACGTATCGCATGCGTTTTTCCATACAGAAGATCAACCCGACTGGAGTGGATTGACATTCAACAAATGTAAGCGTCCTTTGTTACGATGCCTGAAGGCAAATCAGCAACATTAGAGGTTCTTGAAGATTATAAGGCTCAAGTCTTGTTGTGGCACCCTAATTATAAATTCTTCAAATGAATGTTTCTAATGGAACGCCTGTAGCAAAGAGGGTTAACATAATTATAAGGCACGAATGTAAACACCGGTGACAGGCGTTATGTGGTTTTCAATCAACACATGAAGACTCACAAATGCCTATGATTATCACTTTGCGTCAGTGATATTCGAAAGCTCTGTCTACACTCGAACCCAGATTTCTACCTATTACTTTTGCTTATGGGAATGCACCTTAATATGTGAAACACGCGCCATAATTGTTCACAGTTCAAAGAAGCACACACCAATTTCGTATGCTCTCTTTTTGTATATTACAAAGACCCTAGTTGAATGTGCTTCTTCCAATATTTCGAACAGGTAACAACCAACAGGTGTGCTATGTTATTTAGAGTAGAACCCTCTTTGGATGGTTGTTGCACCTGCATTTCATACAAAAAGCTCTCTCGTATTCTTCCCTCCATTTCTATACAATATTTGTTTATTTCAGCAAATAATCAGGATAATCTATAACTAAAAGTTTGGATCACGTTTTTCTATTTACTAAGTAATTTTCGAACCAATAGTTGCAAATTGTATATTTTACTTTTATAATAATTGTTATTCTTTACGTGTATAATATTTATAATCAAAATATGATTGAAAAATAAAAAGATAACAGGAAAAACTGAAAGGCGTGCTCTTCATATAGATTATTGTACCTAGAGGGCTTATAAAAATGTTGACCGCGCCCGCATTCCATAACAACACATAAACAACATATACGGTAGTACAAATTACAATTTGCTTTATTTATTATTATTATTATAATTAACAATAAATGAGTGATATTTGTGCAATTTTCTTTAAACAAATAAGTAAACAAACAAAATTTCATTCAAATCATCGCGCAATCTAATCACCAATTCACAGATTGTTGTTACAAGTTGAGAAGTAACGTGGTATGTTTACAAATATTGTAAAAAGAAAAAT
Organism: Lydus trimaculatus; assembly: GCA_037414755.1. Classification (NCBI taxonomy): domain Eukaryota; kingdom Metazoa; phylum Arthropoda; class Insecta; order Coleoptera; family Meloidae; genus Lydus; species Lydus trimaculatus. The sequence continues at coordinate 10,788 of JAZBGY010001329.1, read as the reverse complement.
AAAGATTCCAATACAATAGGATTGATGTTGTCTTCTATCGTGAATATATGAGAGGCAATTAAATTTTAACTTTAAAAAAAAACAACAACAACAACCAGCGGTATTAAATCGCCATAAAGTTGTTCCAAGTGTGAATTTTATAGCAGACTTATAAAGAATTGATGAGGAAAACAAATCAAACATACATACATCAATAGCATCAATGGAATAATAAAGTAATTAGATTATAAATTAAATACAACAACAATAGCTAATTGTAATTATTTTAATTAGACATTATTATGAATGAAAAATTGAATAGAAGTGCGTGGAAATTCTTATCAATACCGACAATTTTCACATCACTTACACGAAAATTTATAACTGTTTCCTTATCAGTTGGGAAATTTTGAAAGTGTTGTAATTTCCACAAATATTGATCTAGCTGACATTTGAATTACAAGAAAGTCTCTAATTATACTGAGTAATTTTCAAACCAGACGCTCACTTAATCTGAGTGATGGTTTTGCCAAACGTTGAGAACCCTAGTGGAAACTCACCTGGATTTTTATGAAAACCTTTGATAACAATTGAAGAAGAAGACGTACACTTTTTTATCAAACAATTTAACAGTTTTTTGTGATAAAACAAACTAAAACTAAGCCACCAGTTCGTGTCATTCCATTTAAAAAACACACAAAAACAACATCAACATGTATTGTTGTATGTCACGATTTATAAAACAAATCCAACTCGTATATGTTAGAAAAATACATGCACATATCAAACAACAACAACAACGAACAACACGTTTATAGTGGATTGACAAAAACCGTCAACTTTTACGAAGTTTCTTCAACAACAATAACAGAACAGAACCCATCAACCAACCAGCCAACATAGACGAGTTTTCGTTTCCAACTCCCTCCCTCGTATTGGCCGTGATTCCCTCCTATCATATGTATGTTTTATATATAGCTATATACACACACACACACACATATTATGTATATAAGATACCTATAGATATGTATGTATGTACATAAAAAATGTACATATACGGTTGGTAAAATCATGGTCGAGGTCTCTTCTCTTTAAATAATATTTTTTACGAAGGAGCGTCACCTTTGCCAACCTCCTCACCTCTTCTTCTTCTTCTTCTTCTTCATCTTCTACTACTTACTTTTTTATGCTAATTTCGTGATGTCTTTATGGTTTTCTCCATATATACTTTACCTGTTGAATACGAAATAGGTGCGTGTTTATTTACCTTTAATAATAAGCTGAAGGTGTGCAATATTTGAAATTTTGTTGTTGTTGTTGTTGTTATTGAAATGAAATATTTTCGTAATAATTATTATTAATTTTCTTTTAATAATAATAATTATTACATGAAAAATTTAACCTTGTTGATATTTATAATGTACAGCGAGATTTGGGCCAAAATTATTTATATTCTGTCTTTACTATTTAAATTCAAGGCAAAATTGTGCTTCGAGAGAGAGTATTCTGTAAAACAAATCTTCATCTCTTAATTATTCAGTTAAAAACGGGGGCAATTCTACATATTGTACGAGTGGGGCGAACGACAAGGGCGGCCAGTGGCCTCCTATAAAATTTTTACACAGAAGCTTTAGTTTAAAGGAGACGGCCGACTATATAATGTTTTCGAGAAAGCCCTCCGATGTGACTCTTCAGTTAAAGGTGGCGGCTGTGGGATATGGGCGGCCAAATATCGAAGACAGCCACTGATACTAATGATTTGTTTTTAAACAACTCAAGTTTAGCTTTATTTAAGCCTAGCTTATTTAACCAAAACTCAACGCAAAGTAGCAATTATATATTACAATTCTATGGACTTAAATCAACAGTATTCTGTAACAAAATCTCCATCTTTATCTTCGTTGATTAGACACTTCTAATATAAAAGAAAAGACTTTATAGCAATGGATTGCTGTTGTTAATACAAAAACGAAATTCTCTTCCATGCTTCACTGTTAAAGTTAGACTTACTCTGTGTGGATGTGTTTCACCTGGTGTGATAATTCAAGGTGTCATCCTATTTTTGACATGGGCAAACTTGCCATATTTGAGCAAACCCTTTTAAGCACAATTAAGCCAACTTCAGTTTCTTATTCTAAACTTATGGTTATGATAAGGTTCATGAAGAACAGCCGGACCTTAAGGATTAAGGATGGCAAATACCCTCCCTAAGACCTAGTTCTCCTTGCCTTCCTCAATCTCGATTTGACCTCAGCGTTACGTTCCTTGAACATAAGACTCCTTTGTTAAAAACGAGTCGACCTTAAGCCGAGATTTATTTAGGGAAGATAAACCAGGCCTAGTTGGTGGTAATGTTTCCCATAGACAATCTTTGTTTCAATATAAGTTTTCTTCTGTGCTATCTTTCTTGTATTCCTTTTATTAGCGCTTGACAGCAGCATTATTGACTGTCAATCAAATAGAACCAGTTCAACACTTTTCAAGGATTATAGCTGATATGTTTGAAATCAAAAGTTGAATTTTCCATTATAATTCTAATAATAATAATAATAATAATAATAATAATAAAAGTAAGCGGAAACTTTAACAATCATTTATCTAATAGGTAGCTTTAAAAATTTCCAATTAACATTAGTATTGTTTGTATAGGAGAGTATAGGTAGTTTTTTTCCAAATCAAGTCACGAAATCAAATCACGATTCTGAACTAGATCATTCAATAAGCCGAACCAAAACAAACAAACAATACTTTTAAATTCATTACATGGCAATGAATTGAGCAACAACCAGTAACCACAAAGGCGTGATAAAAACGTTGTAATTATCAAATAATAAATAAAAAAATTGTTTCCACTTTTATAGGAGATTTATTGTTGTTTCTACAATATTGTAACTGAAGATTTCTATCGTTGATTTCTTTGTCTGGAACAACAACAACAACAGCACACGACCAACCGGTTTTTCTCCATATAGTTATATCAAAACACCACAAATTACTCGGATAAAAAACAACAAGCATCACATACATACACAGAATAATTGATAAGACACAACCTTGGTGGATTATAATCAAAATATAAGAGGTATATAGAAGAGAGCAAATATTTGAATAAAATACGGTTTATTGCGATTAATATTGAAAACAATCAAACACTAATTATAAGAATAAATAAATATAACTTAAGACTAGAAATAGAAACAATTTCTTATCTTAATTCAATTAATTGAGCATTTTCTACAATCATTAAACGATAAATAAACAGCCTTATTTTTCGAAACAACAAAATAACAACAATCACAGAATTTAACATAAATTAATCAACTAATAAACGAGAATAATTTGATAGTGTTTGTACACACCGAGAAGCCCAGTTTTAGACACAATTCAAAATACCATATCAAATTTTGGCTAATGAAGGCCTTGGTGTATTCGGGACGGATGATATCAATGGATCATTTACACCCAGAAATATCAAAAATCTGTTTAACAACAATCAAAAATTTCAAAATTTCTAGTTTTCTTTGGAAATGATTTAGTAGTAAAAAACACTTAAATTTGTTATTATGAAAAAATGAAACGAAATGATAAGAAATTGAAGCTCTAGTATTATTATTATAATGGGCGCGATTATTAGTAAATTAACAAAAACCAAAAAAAAAAATTGATGATAATGAAGAATGACGTGAAATATTCCAAAATTATTATAGAAAATAACGTCAGTCTTAGATTACATTTGCAAAATATTCCACGTCTATTCTAATCAGTTAACATATGTAACACAGTTAATTAAAATCGTATAATTTTCAACCAACCGAGCATATAATTCACGTCGTACTTTCGCTGTAAATTTATTAACAACACATAATGTTGCAGCTGCTGCAAATATTAAATTGTACAATAAGACAATTTGAAAATTACCCAACCATTCGATACTACCAAAATCACCTAATAGATCAAAATTTGTTATACCTATACCAAATAATTAAAAATTATTATCAGTATTATTGATTGATTATTGCAAAATTTACCTAAAATTTTCGATAATACAGGTAATGCTGAACTGATTATTAAAATTACAGCACAATTCCCTATAATCAAACAGAATGGTGTACTTTTTATTTTTGGTCGTATTTGGGACATTCCAGGTGCTGTATAAAGACCTACAGATGATGTTGCAATTAAATATAAAATTATTACAATTTCTAAGGCTGCCCCAAATGGTCCTAATTTCGATAAAGAACTCACACCTAATGTGAATTGCTATAAATTACACAAAAAATTATTATCATTATTACAACAATTAATAAACAACAAACCTTTGAACTTAGTGGTAATGCTTTGATTCCAATTAATAAAGAAACGGTATTTTGTACAACTAAAAGTACAGCGATTACAGTTAAACCAATTAAAAGTATCATAGCAACTGGATGTAGAACGTTTCGTCTGAAAAACGACGTATGTCGTTGCTTATCTAAAAAATTTATTTTATTTATTTTATCATCATAAAAATTACAAATTTTTCGTTTTTTTTTTTTACCTAATAATTTCCTTCGATTTTCTAATTCAATCAAATGATTACTTAAACCGGATTGTAATTGTCCATTTCTAAGTCTTAATAGATTTTCAGGTAATTTAAAATCATCATTATCTATCCTATTATAATATAATAATGGTGTAGGTGGTGTATTCAAATCTATTGTCATTGGTGGTGGACTAATATATGTTTTTCCTGTATATTGAGCATATTTTAAACGTCTACGTAAACATTCCTCTTCTAATGCACATGCATCAAATTCTTCATTGATATCACGTAGAAATTGCGGTTTTATTAAAAATTGACTAACAACATCAAATAAACGTACAAAACCTAAAGGTGTACATACTACAAAACAATTTGTTTAAATTAATTAATTAATTAATTAATTAAAAATATAAATAGTCACTACCTAATAGAATTAAGACACCAAAAAATGAGATACAAGAGTATAAAAATGGTAAATAATAGCTCCACAGATCTGTAAAATATAATCACAATAATTAGGAGAACTAATTACTTAATTAATATTATAATATTGACTTAATAATGTTTGAAAACTTGATTTGTCTTTATCAATTAAAGCTGATACAACATATGTCATTCCTAATACAACTAAACCAAGTAATCCTAATACAATGAATGTTTCATAAATACGTCCTCTTAAGCCTTTTCTTGAACCAAAAAAACCTTCAGATTCCGTAAATAAATACGCAAATGGTAACATTACAAATAATGATAAATTTGAAAATAAAAATATATAATTCCATAATCCTGAAAATTAGATTTTTTTGTTTTTATTTTGTTAAATCCATTGTTTATAGGAAAATAAATAAAATACAGTGGAGTCTGTTTATTATAATTCACGGGATGTTATCATAATACGTTGATTGGAGCAGTCTTAAAGATCTTTAAAAGTATAGTCTGTTGACTGACTTAAGAAATCCAGTAAAATCAAAAAAAAAAAAGTTCACAATAGATAAACTAACACAGGACTTGATGGAAATGGTTTACTTTAAACAACTCCAATTCTCTGGATAGCTTATCGATGGTGGTAACATTTAACCATTTCCATCAAGTGCTTTCCTGCTGTATCTATTTTGAACTAATTTGTATTATTTAACTGGATCTCTTAAGTCACTTAACAAACTATAAATCGACGCCCAATTTATTTAAGGTATATTTTGATAACAATAAGCGAAATTTAACGAATCCTTGATTCGTAGGCAAGTTCAGAACAACTTATTAGTCGCTTATTGTTATCAAAAGTGCAGATTCTGTCCGAAAAATAATAATAATAAACGGATTCCACTGTATTTATATTAGGAGGAAAATTTACCATGAATTAATGAACTATTCAACCATTTTATATAATAACTATTTGGATAGATAATTAAAACTTCATTTGATATTATCGATATTGGTAATAATAATACAGCACCAATTGATATTGATAATGAAAATGTACATAACCATGTACTAATACGATAGACGGTAATTTCATCATCATCATTACTATAATAATCTTCACGACCTTTACGTTTATAACGTCCTAATATTGCAAAACTCAATAGATAGAGTAATAGGAATAACAGCAAAAAAATCTGAAACATACAAATACACACACACAAAAAATTAACTTTCAAATAATTTTATTATAAATAAATAAATAAATGATCAGATAAACAAAAAAAAACGATAAGAGAAAGTTCAAGCTTCAATGATTAAATTTGAATATTTGCAAAGTATTTATCGAGTTTCTTTATAATGGAATAACGGTAGAAATCTCCATTAAAGTCCTGTTTTTTTTCCTCTACAACAGTGAAAAACTAGAGTTTCACTTAATCGAAATTATTTATTAGAAAATTCCTACTTGTTTTACTGTTGTTTGTTAACAATTTAATGTAGAGAAATTGGATATAACAACAATGAAAACGTTGTTATATCCGAATATCGCTAAATTTGGTGGTAGCGTTAAACTCAACTTATATTACCTATACCTGTACTTTAGGTCCGTTTTCCACGAAGTAGGTACTATCGCGGAAAAAAAATGGAAACACGTTTTTTTCTAATTTTGTACACTGTAAATGTGACTTTAAATGCCAACATAAAGCATGCTACAATATCAGTAGCGTCACATCATTTTAATGCTCTAATATGAGGAGGCGTATTTACTATGGCGCTATTAGAATAATGCTATAAACATTAAATATCTCTCTTACTTGTTATTTTCTTTAGCCACGGGCCCCAAAGAGTGTAGATCCGCCACTGTGCCCTTGTAATGAATCTTTAATAGCACTATCAGTCAGGTACTTAAATTTCAACAATAAAACCCCTATTTTCGTACCTTAAGGAGGTTCGAGCGAATCTATGGGAAAAATCGTTTTCCAACTTTGAGATTTGAAATTTGGTAGGTATCACAATGAATACTTGATTGAACTATTCTGAAAATTTAAAAACGATTCACCGTCTAGTTTCTTAGAAAAATGCCTCTAAAGATGACATTTTCCAAAGCTCTTATGGGGGCAAAGTGTTCACTGTGCCTTTTTCTAATTTTTTCGCCATTAACCGCCCAACTTTGAAGAATTAAAAACCGATGATGATAAACTTGAATACCTAGCGAACATTATTACACCTTTAAAACATGCGTTTACCGATGAAACTACTTAGATAATTGAAGTTAAATTTTTGTTTTGTAATCGTGAGTAATGACAGCAAAACACATTACCGAAGGTTTGGCAACGTCGCACGAACAATTGAGAGGGTAAAAAGAAAATAGAGAAACAGTTAGAAAGAGAAGCATAATACTCATTCGTACACAAACACAACAGCAGTGTTGCCATATCTTTTTATCACCCCGCATTAGTCAAAAGTAACCAAGTCCTTTCATTACTTTTTTTTAATAAATAATAAATGGTTATTTCATTATAAATTAAAATAATCAATTTTCGTTACAATTTTAAGAATAAAGAATACAAAAAAAAAATTTAAACACTACTTTGACTAAATAGTTTTACTGCGACAAAACCGCGACGCCTATGATTTAATGTCACAAAAAGACCTAACTGTTTCAGGTAATTTCGTACTGTAGCTATACGTATTTCTCTAAATAAAGGGAGATTTGAGTGCGTTCTAAAGTCAGGGTCGATTTAAGATGAACGGTAGAAAAACCGGGCCTAAAATTCTCCAATAAAACCAATTTCCAATTCGTTATACAGCCAACCAGGATCGACGCTAGGGTGGCCGGTCTAGGTAAGAAGAGGCGCCAAAATCGAATTGTGAAAAGCAGCATTCGCAATTTGTTCATTACGTTACAAAACCTGAATTATAATTGGTTCAAAAGGTGTCCATCGAAGGACTAGGCCGCTGCAGTCAACCCTCTTATAAGGCGATTAATTCGTATCGGTTGAGTTGATTGTAACCGAATTTTAGCCTGTTGAAATTTTATCGTAATAGCGGTATCATTTTGATTTATTTTTTATCACAATATTCGTGACTGAAACGTGATAACACTAGTGTAATGGTTAATAATTGGCAATTGTACGGTTTTTTTTTTCAATTTTTTTTTTTTAATAAAAGCTAATTACTGCAAAACATTCATCGATATCTAACTTCCTGGTGAAAAAGGAATGCAAATTCAACAATTTATAATAAAACAATATCCTGACCTCGGTTTTTACGATAAAAACAATAATAATAATAATACACATATAATTATTTATCAATTAACTTAACATAAAACGGATATAAATAATCAAAATTGTGTTTTAAATAAAACGCAATAAATCAAATGATTGAATGACAAGAGAAGAAAAAGGGCCAAGGTTATTGTTATAAAACTGATAAATCTTATTAATTTTTCTAATAATACAGAGATAAAAGGTTAAAGTACTTATTTTGCAATTTGATAATTGTCTTTATCAGGAAATTCGATTGATTTATCGATTGTAATCCCACCTGAATGTTATTTTTGAATTTACATTTTTTCTAATTATAGTGTGTGGGGTGTGTTTATTCAAATTACAACTACCCACATTGGATTGTTTTACTGTCATTCAACCCTATTCATAGCAAAAAAATTTCGAAATTCTCGAACAATTGTCGTCATTTTGCGGATTTGTTTGACTTCTCAATAAATATTTACCAATTTCAAGACAACAATCGAAACGTACATAATCTAAAATTAAACAAATTTGCGTTATTTATAGTTTCTTATTGTTTTATGATTAAATTGAAACAAATAGACGAAATTTGAGGGTAATGTCGTCGAAAGGGCATTAACCATCAAGGTTGAAACGAAAATAACAATTACACGTGTTGGTATGTACAACAGTGTTGTAGTTTTGTAAATATTTACGACAATGAAGCTAAAAATAAACAATTGTGTTAAGTTTATCCAATTGACCTATAAAAAAATGCATAATTAAATGATGAGGGACCATTCTCGAATTGTTCGTAATTGTTTATTTAACATTTGTTGTTTTGTTCATCACGTTGTTAATTGAATTCAACTTACAACTTGTTCACGAACGTTATTGTGGAATGTTTGCTCTTCAATATTTGGTGGTTCTTCATCATCGAAATCATCCATTATTTGTTTGGTTTTCTTGCTAAATACCCAATTTACTTCTTCTTCATCTATTTGTTAAAATTGTTTTGTTTAAATTAATTAAATTTGTCATCATTTTTACGAAACCTTAATTTGCCATAAATTACTTGTTTTTTTTCAAATTATTAGCACTTCGGTTAATTGTATTTTTGAGATTTTACACAAATTTTGATTTGAATTTGTTGATTTTTAACAATAAATTTTAACACAACCTTGACAACCCAAACTGTACAGGTGAAATAAACAATTGCTGATGGTGTAATTTACACACATTTCAAAATAAATTCGTACATGTTGGCAATACTGATATTTCCCCCAAATTTTTTTGTTTCTATCTCATTTTATCGTATTCTACACCAATTGTGCTATCTTTATTGTAACCACAATACATGAAGATAGCAACAGGATGTTAACAATTATAAGATTCTTTGAAAATTATACAATTATTATAATAATTTGGTTATTTATTTATTGTTTTTATTAAATAAAATTAAGCCTCAATTTGAATTTATATTATTATTATTTTTTAAATTTACAAGGACACGTCAGAGTAATTGTAGAAGCGTGTAAGAGATCGACTATATTATTTTTAATTAGATAGAAAGAAATAGAAGATAAGACCGTTATTTGCCGAGACTGCCATCTATCGATTATACTTCAAATATTGATGTTAGGTATTCATCGAACTCTATACGTAACTAGAATGGTGACTATATAACCGGCGAATATTACAAAAAAATGAGGGACTACACGTTTTTCCAATCATCTAATCATTGGAGTACAATAGTGTTAGTGTAGTGATTAGAATTAGGTAGTTAGTAACACTAAACGAAGTTTTTTTTGATATAATGTATATTTTTAAATATTTCAATACAAAATTGTTTCCGTTTATTTTATTTTTTTTGTATGTTGTATATAAACTGCTTATAAAACGACAAATACAAAAGTATTAGGGTTAATACTGCATTTGATGCAGGCAATAAAGGCCTCCCCTAAGTCTTATGTTTTTCTTCATTGTTCTCAACATCATTATTATCATCAAATTAAAAACAAACCAAAAAAACAAAGAAGAAAATAAAGAAAAATCGTAATAAGTAACATTTGTCCAAATATAATTTAAAAAAGCCAATAACAATAATCTTTATCAACGTATTTTCCAAAATTTCAGAATTGGTGTCATGAAAACAAGTCCTCTATTTATTTTTTTTAAACATTTACAATTGTTTTTATTTAATAAAAATCCTATTGCACACCAATTTCGGTTGTTTGAAACAATATTAGAGAGGACTTGTAATAAATATTTTTTTAAATATAAATTAAAAAAAAATTAACAAATTTTGAGTATAAAATTTCACCGTTTTTTCACCAATGGTGTATATAATTGGCACACAATATAAAAAAATAAAAATTCTCTTTTTGCAAATTTGCCATTGTAAAATAAATTAAAAAATTTTAGACTATTTACAACAATAGTCTAGCGCAGTACGTACGTTTATTTACTACAATCCACTCAAATATCCATTTGTTAAACAAACTAAATTGAAATATTTGTAGAATTGTAGAAATCGGGGCTTTTTCTACAAATACCAGCAGTTTGACTGCATAATTTTACTTTCTTCATAGTTTAAAGCCGATAGTTGAGGCGATTTTTTTTTTAAAAAAC
>JAZBGY010001328.1:0-23979 GCA_037414755.1 Lydus trimaculatus | reverse complement strand
TTTATTTGTTGTAGTTTCTAATTTTTGTTGTTGTTGTTGATTTGTACATTCTGTTGTTGATATCCAGTTAAATCGATTTGCCTTGCAAAAACAAAAACCATAATTATGGTTTATTTCAACCTTGAAAGTGCAAGTCACCTTAATAAATAATAATAATAATAATAATAGTGAAGTTTATGATAATTTTGTAGAATTATATGTCGATAAAAACTTAAATGATAAATTGTGTGAAACCCTAGTGGTTTTAACTAAAATCAAAGAGGGGAAAAATATTAACTTTCTTCAATAAAAAAAATTGAGGTTAATTATTGTTTCAATTTATAATTTCAATCTGTTATAAAAAATGCAAGAAAAAAATACCATTTTATTGGTGGTAATGGTATTTGTTTTTATGTCACGTAATCAATAATTATTTACATCCTTTTAATGTAAATACGTAATATGTTTGTTAACTGTAATTATTTTAGATTTGGATTAATTATATAAAACCAACCAAACAAACAAACAAATACAAACTTACCTAACTAAGATGAATGATTACCATCATTCATAATTATTACAAATGAATGAGATAAAAAATATTTATTAAATAAATTCAATTCCATACAATATTTTTCATATAAATTAAAGCCATAACCACCACACAACGAGCAACTTTAGATTGGCTTAATTAAAGACAACCGGGCGGAAAAAAAATGGAAAGAAATCCCCCTTCTTCGTCGTCGTCTTCTTCTTGTCGTTAATAAAACGATTACAGATGCATAATTATTATAAAATACGTAATTGTTGATTATTTATATTGTCCTTCAGACTTATTTGCAACAATTTCAACTACATATCCCAAAACAACACAAAAGACACAAATAAACAACACAACATACAATGTATAGCGTACAATCCGTACACCACTTAACCTAAATTTTCCGCCAAATAATTCCAATTAACAAAACAACAAATTAGAAAGATTCTAGATGCAATTATTCGATTAAAATGAGATTTTATTGTACAAAAATTCGAGTATAAACACTATAATTTGTATGAGTCGTGTATTACGCTTACGGACTACTAAGAAAAAATATTGCGTTTACGTCAAAATCGGGGAATAATAAATAATAAACTAATAGTAGCGCATGTGTACCAACAATAACCAATCAGATTATTGCAGAAGAAAGCGGCAAATTCTTCAAATTTAAAATCAAATTCTTTTACTTGTAATAACACAAAATCTAACATTATACTAATTAACGATTTTTAATAGTTATTTTAATTGAGATTTATATAATTATTAGGGATATAAATCAGAGTGGATCATTGGTAATTAAATCGATTATACGGCTATTAGTAGCGCATGTGTTGTTAATAACCAATCAAAATTGAGTAAAAAGGTGGTAAATTTTGAAAAGAAAATTCGAAATTTTTCTGATTAATAATAAATTAATAATTTCTACGAATTATTATTCATATGATTGTAACACAAACAATAATTAGTAATAGTTTCTTAGTAATTATATCGATTTTTAATGAATAATTGATTTATTTTTAAATTATTGATAATGGAGTAGTTTTTGAAAATTCTTCGGATTTTGTTGTTTTTGTTGTTATTTTTTTGTTAATAATTATATCATTTGATGTTTGTCAGTCAAGGACGTATGACCAATCACCACACACACACACACAAACTCACAAACAGATAATTAATACCATGCGATTTAAATGAAAAATTATCCAAATTTTTTGCAAAGAAATTCGCCCAAATTCAGGCCGGTAAATATGGATTTTTCCTTTCGATTAATCTTTCAAGACGGTAAAGTTTGATGAAACAACCTTGAATCAAGTGTATTACACAATTCGTCTAAATTTGTATACATAGAAACCTCTGACAACATTTTATTCTTTTTCAATGAGAATTCTAACAATTTTTTTTTGAAAATTACAATAAAATCAACTTACTCTATAGTGTTCCTATCATGATTTGTATTATTTTCAGTGATTTCATTATCAACAATCTCTGAAATACTCGAAACACCCATTTTGTACGGTTTTGAAAGTTTTCAACAATCGTCCACTATATACAACAACAACAACAGTAGGAATAATCAATTTATTTTAAAATTTGTTAATTGCGGCATTATTTATTGGAAACTGATAGGATAACCGTGTTTGAAAATGTAGCAAGTTGCGATCTTAATGAGGTAATAATAGTGAAACAATCCCCACTTTCAACTCGTGCGTTTATGATATACACTCTTCTATATGTTTTTTTAGAAGTTCATCTCTATATTACTCATTGATTCTGTGTATTTAGATACAGTAAATCGAAATTTTGCCAAAACAGACTCTTATTATACACCTTGTTGTCTGTTTTCATTTTTGTTTGTTCAACTGAAGCAATAGTTTATCCGCAGCAGAATCATGACGTATTTTGTATTAATGATGAATCATATGTGAATTGTATAGATCGGATGTTGTGGAGGACATTCAACTAGACAACAAGAATTTAAACCCCAACATTATTGACGTAATAATTTGTATTTTTCTCTATATACAAATTAGAAAATAAATTAATCCAATTCGTGTGAATATATGTATATCATTGACGTACATTATATGTGTCTTCAATTATCGATAATTGAGAATAATGGGTCTACAGGGGATTGAATTGATGGTCAAGGCGAACATTTTTGACCTAAATCATGTGTGAATTTTGTTAAATATTTTAACATTTTATCAACTAATTACCAGTAATAAACTAACAGTGTTTGTCTATTAAACAATAGCAAATATTGTTAGTAGAGTTCAAGTTTGAACTGTTGTTATTTTAGAAGAACTATCATCACATACCTTGAATCAACTAATTGTTTGTATTTAGACATTGTTTTTCACTCGTCAATAATCACTCTTTCGAAATTTTCTAGAAACTACAACCAATTAAAACAACAACGACAGTGCTTCCTTTATAGAATGATAAACTTTGACCAGTTTGTTTCAAATAACTATCATTACTATTCTAATCATCAATTAGTCGATATATTTGGCATTTCGAGTTATACAGACTACATGCATCACTGTAATTATAGTAGTGAGCTGTAATTTTTGAATCAAAATCAATAAGAAAGTCTACCGTTTTGATTTTCATTTATAAAGTCTAGACGTTGTTTAGAAGTTTTGCAATTGCAAACGAACAATAATTGCATTTCAAGACAATCATTTTTATGATTTCAGGATTAATACGAGGTGCTAAATGATGAGCCACTGGAATTATGCCCCTTTAGAATGAAATAACCATACATCTGTTACATAGACTTCCCAGTTTAGTGTTAGGTCAATTTCCACTTGAAAGAAGCCGACGTAGACCACAAATGTTGGAAATTTGTGAACAGCATTAGAAAATCTTGACCTTAGCAACCACAACTTGACCCAAATAGTTAAAGTTTGAAAGAACTAATCTTCTTTTGTTACCAGTACGTGTATAGTCTATCGAGCGAAATCAATTTTTCGACTCAACTTAAACGCTATCTACAAAATCTCCCAACAAGATAGGCGACTTTTGACATTTCAACAATGATTTCTATATGACATTTGAAACAGTGAAACCCCATTATTTCGATCGACAAACTCTACTTAATGCGTTTTTTTTTGGACAGTAAAAAACAAGTCTTGTAGATGTTATCATTGACAAAAAAAAACTATAATTACAGGAATAAATTATCGCTTTTAGATATACAATCATTGTTATATTTAGAACAAATTTTCGTGCTAATATCAATAAAATCAAATAACAACAACATAAGCGCTAATTATTCTATATTTTTTTTCTGTTTTGGTAGTTTTCAGCTCACCTTAAAAGCGCCCGGCGCCACTTTTCACCAGTTTCAACAACAATCAATTGTAGCCGCATTATTTTATCAAAGATAGATCTCCTCCACACTTTTACTCATCATTATAATTGTTTAAATAATAAATTATTGTTAATGAAGCGATAATAATTATTGATAAAATTTGCCATAATTATGGTAAATCTTGATAAGTGATTTAAAGTCAAAAATTACACGATTCGATATTAGAAGCAGTTATAGGTTAGATATTCACGATTTTTCAGGCGACTTGCCGATTACGTCGTGACGCTACAGTATTGCCGTCGCGACGTTAGTAGATTAATATGCGCATGCTCTTGAATTTCTAGAAAATTTCAATTAATTTTTTTTGTAATTTCTTTAAAACCAATTCAATTTATCATAGAATTCGTGATTATTTAAAATTTTTGAATAATTACTTTTATAATTATATTGAGAATATTTGTAGAATGGCGCCGATGGTTATATGAATGAAGCCGCCCACATGGGTGTAATACTTTAAACATAATATTGATTTTTTGAAACAATTTTGTTTGTCTTCGTCGAAGGACAAGGTTGATTTGAAGAAGACGCATTATCTTCAAATCTTAACTCACCTTTGATTGAAACATTTAGAAATTCTTAAATCTTCAATAAAATTGTAATTATTCGCTGGTACAGGATAGATAACGACATTTTCAGAAGTTGTAGTCGTCCATATGATACCATTCAATTCTAATTTCAATGATCTCTCATAAAGCTCCTCATTAACATTTGTTAAATCGTTATCATTATCATTTTGATTTTGTTTATAACCACTGTAATAACAAATATAAATATTGAAAGCGTTAAATTAAATTAAATTAAATTTAGAATTTGTGCATTGATCAATGAAGGAGTGGTTAATGGGGTGTGCTATACATTTGCTGAAAACATGAAAATCTATTTTATTTTATTCAAAATAATTGTGTTTTTCCATGTCGAAGGTGACGTGAGTATCTTGGCGAAGGGAAGCTATTAACAATATCGATTCGAAGAAAAGCAAATCAATTTCAAGATTATTTTACCCACGTAGAAAACAAAAGGACAATGTACCGATCGACGTAGCAGTAAAAAAAAATTAACGGATTTTCAACTGTATATACAGGAAATTCTTTAATAATTAATGGAAATTAAACAAAATCGATTAAGTTTCCCAATCAATAAATACCACATTTATTGTTTAATTAGCTTTTATTTCATTAACCTTTTTTTAGAACAAAAGCGATTATTTACAAAACAACAAAAAACATTTACTGGCAAGCCTAAAAGTGCAAATCCTCCTGTTGAATCCCACACATATGTACACACAGAAAGTGATTGTTTTTTTTTTGTTCAAGTGAAAAACTGCAAAGCTCTATAGTGTTATTGTGCTTTTCCTTTATTTATTTATTTATTTTTTTTAAACATAAAAACTGTATTTACTGTGTCATTATTTTGCAAGGTGAAATTTCGACGTTTTCTACTAATTGTTTTGTTGCTTAAAATTTGTTCAAATACAAGGAAATTGTAATGGAAAATTCCTGAACACCACTGACCGTATTGGAAGCTTTTCACGATAATGACTGCTTTATCAAAAGACACCCAGGGTCAAGCTGACGATAACAACAATAAGGCAAATTAGTGGATCATGTCGTACACCTTTGTGGTGGTAGATATAAAAAAATAATGTAGGTTGCGCTTGCGTGTTTTAATCGGTTATTTTTTTATTTAAAAATATTAATATTATTTAAACAAAATAATTTAGTGGTTTTCTCGCTAATTGTGACCTTTATCTATTTTATTGTGGTGTTGTTAAAGTTTTGCACTCCACTAAAAATATCTCTCATACAGACACATTAGCGCAAAATTTCCGTCTAATTTCTAAAATTTTATTAACCAGATGTGTGCCATGTGGCAGGAAAAATACGAGTAATGTGGGGGAAAATGTTTTAATGAAGCAATAAATAGTTTTATGGCTATAGTGTGGTTAGAAAACTGGAAAATAAGAAGATCGAAAGCGGAAAAATCAATAATCTTAACGTTAATTCGGCCAAGCCAGATTTAGTTCACTATACTATAGTGAAAGGGTAGCCACCGGGAGGCAGTTGCTTCTTGTTTCCAGGCTTGAGCGTAAGAAGAGCGCTTGTTTTGAAGTTACGCCACTGACTACAATCATGTTTAGTTTATAGTAAAACAATTTTGGCTTGACTTGACCTGTGGATCAATAATTGATGGATTTTCAAATGTTAATAAATTTATTTAATGTTTGGCAACAATTTCGCACAAATAACTATAGAAATCTATTAAAACTCAGCATCCCAGTTGGATAATTCATCAGGTGGTATGTCGCTATCTTTTGTGAAATAATCAAAGTTCGTCGTATCACAGGGACCTTTAATTAACGGCTGGATAGGTGCTGGTAGAGTGCCAGCAATCAAACCATCCCAATCGAAACCTTGAAACCATCTGTAAACCAACACATTTTTCACTAAATAAAACTTTCTTATCATTAATAATAATTATAAAGATTACTTATGTTTTTTGATATCTTGAATACCATCTTTATGATAACCTAAACGTTCAGATGGTGAATCTCGGCATAATTTCTTTATTAAACTTTGCGCGGAACGACTGATATTGTGCTTGGTGAAATCCACCATATCGATACCTTTCAAGATTAAGTTGTAGGTCCTCATTGGATCTGATGCGGTGAATGGGGGACTACAAATTTTTATTGAATTGCAATAAAACATAACTCTAAGTTACAATCTTCATCGAAATTAAGATTTTATCTTTACCTGCCACTTAGTAGTTCGTGCATTAAGATACCTAACGCCCAATAATCAACAGCACGATCATGTCCTTTATTTAGGATGGTTTCAGGTGCAACATACTCAGGTGTACCACAAAAGGTCCATGTTTTATTACTCTGATCTAGTTTCTTTGAAAAACCAAAATCGACTAGTTTTATATAACCACGACTATCTAATAATAAATTTTCCGGTTTTAAATCACGATAAATGATATTCCTCGAATGTAGATAATCGAAAGCCTCTAATACACAACCAGTTATAAATCTCGTGGTATTATCATCGAAACAGCCACGATCACGTAGAATTGTCCAAACTTCACCACCTAAACAAGCCTCCAATAGCATGTAGACATATTTCGAATCTTTGAAAGTCTTATAAAGCCTATAGAAGATTTTAATGATAAATTATATCGTTTTTGCAATGGAATCTCAGTAGTTTACCGGCAAATAAACGGACTTCTACAACTCCCCATTATGATTTTCTCACTGAAAACATGCTCTTGTTGTTGTGTATCAACGATATGTTGTTTCTTTAAACATTTCAAAGCGAAAGTCATAACCGACTCGTGAGTGTACTGAACTAATTCAACACGTCCAAATCCACCAACACCTAATGTAGCAATTACTTCTAAATCATCCAATTTTATGTGACTAAACTCTACAGGAAAAACCCCAAAACAATATTTACGGGATAAAAGTTTAAGGGAAATGATTACCATTTTGTTCATTATCAATGATTGGCTGTTTTGGTCGATCACTATAATCCTTCTCTTTAATTTCACTCAAATCACCAATCAATTGTTTGAATGATTCACGATCTAATGTTAAACATTCCACACCTGGCTGCATTGCAATAATGCTTGCCGTACGGCATTCTTCCTTCAACAATGCTTGTTCGCCGAAATAATCACCTTTAGTCAAAATACGAATCTCTTCTTCTTCTTCTTCACCACT
The DNA here is from genome assembly GCA_037414755.1 of Lydus trimaculatus. Classification (NCBI taxonomy): domain Eukaryota; kingdom Metazoa; phylum Arthropoda; class Insecta; order Coleoptera; family Meloidae; genus Lydus; species Lydus trimaculatus. Next base: position 16,359 of record JAZBGY010001328.1, on the reverse strand, counting down.
ATTCTCATTCAATTTACGTTGTGTTACTTTAACTGTACCGTTATTAATGATAAAGAATGTATCACCACTGGCGCCTTGTCGTATGATATAAACACCAGCCGGATAGAATTCCTGGAAGAAGACTTAATTAGAAGATTTGCCACAGTAAATTATCGAATTTACCATCTCTAAGACGTCTGCTATTTTCGCCAAAACCTCATTACTCAAATTTCTCAATAACGGTACCGATCTTAGCGAATTGATATTGTCTTGTAGCCGTTGTAGGCCAGTTCTCATCATGATCTGTTGGAAGATTTTTCTATCCAAGACCCAAACTTTTGAATCAACCGTTGCTGGAACATTTCCAAAATTATTTTACAATTCATATTAGCGAAAATAACTAAGAATTACCTCTAATTGAAGCTGTACGTGTACAATTGTATAAAATTGCTAATTCACCAAAAGCTTTAGCAGGTGATAGACGACCCAAAACGTTCCCTTCTTTGATCACTTCAAATTCACCTTCTGCTGATACGAACAGATGGGCACCAGCTTCACCTTCACGTATCACATATGTACCAGATTCGTACTGTTTCTGGTACATACAATCGACAATTTCACGTACTTGTGATGTGTCTAAATTCTTCAAAAAATTATTGTCCATTATTGCTTCTTTGATTATTTGTTTTGATCTTTGATTAGGTATAAAACAAGATTAATCAATCAAATTTTAATGGGATTATCATCAAAAAATACCTGAAATCTTTTTCATGTTTGATTATTGTAATATCACTAGCTTGACCTGAGAATTCGCTAGATTCAGCTGAAACACCCTGTTTTTTATTGTGCACTTGCTGTTGAGATCGGTTCGGCATGGCGTGTTGTTCTTGGAGACTTGATAGAATATCACCATCTTGGGTGGGTGGTGTTGTTTGTTGCAAGACACTCTGTAAATTAATCATCAAATTTTGGGTTAACAGTGTGGACTTGATGGGGTTATTGTTCGATCTGGTGGTAAAAGAGAGTCGTTAAATGTTAGCAATTTGTTTCTTAAGAGAACGTGCAGATTTGCAGTGGTCAATTCATAAATGTCGTCAATTCACATTTAAATATTAATCTTCCGGTCAATTATGACCAAATTGGGAAGCTTATATTTATCTAAAATAGGCGAATATTACATTAAGAATCGATACTTAAATAACAAATTGATTAACTGTAGATAAAATCAACAACAGCGTCTATTTTTACAATCATTGATCATTTATCAATGGAAAAACAACCGATTCGAACAACAAAATAATAAGACAGTTGACAAAGTAGGTTCATTAGGAATCATAGGTCTAATTCCATGATTTACACGATACTTTTTATACACGACCTCAGTTTTACACGATATCGCACTACGATGAGCAAAACCTACTTTGTTATTCCGACCACTTTTTGCTGGTGTGTTTGGCATTGCTGCCAGCTGAAAAACTAAGGCTTTTCATATAGTTTTAAGGCTACGCATGGGTGATAAGAATATTAAAACATCAACATGGTTGATTCTAAGAAGAATTTCTTAGAAATTCCATCGATTCGCGCCTATGACACACATTCAAATGATTACATTTTCTTCCTGTCTATATAATTTCGAAACAAGTAGACACGCAACTTAACCCTTAATATTGTCATTAATTTACTAATTAAGATCTAGACGTGACTATTACTGATAAGTTGATTTTTTGTTATTTGTCCAAGTCAAAAATAAACAATGAGAAAGTAGCTCTTGATTAACGTGTAGATATTTTGAATTTATTGATTTTTATTATTTATTGTTATTCCAAATAGGATAATGTTGTTATAAATAGAACAAAGAGGAACAGAAGGGTTTTGTTGATAATATTGGCATTTCTTTGAATACATTTGAATATCAACAATAACCACTTATCTACTTTAGTTGTGGAAAAAATGTTGAACAACAAAAAATAAAACAACAACAGATAAATAAAAGAATACAACAAGAGACCTACTTACTTTAAGTTTATGGATTTCTCTTTGTAATTTCGTAACTTCACTCTCTTTGAATTTTAATTGTTCTTGTACGTCTTCTAATTCTTTATTACAATAATCATATCGCTCTTTCAATTCATTTAATTGTTTATTTAATGTTTTTATCTGTAATTTCATTTCATCTAAATTATTATCATTGTAATCGTTGCGATTTAATGAATTCCTTGATGATGCTGATGATGATGATCGACGAAAATTTGTCGGTACACCATTACCCATTATTGTTGATGGTGGTGAAGATGGATAGATACCAAAATCGGCTAGAAATTTGAGAAATTCTTCGTCCTCCTTTTTATTATTATTATTATTAAAATTTTGTTGATAACTCAATGCTGAATATTTATGATAATCTAATGTCGATTTTCTAATTTCATTAAAATCATTATTAATTAGCGTAATTTCCGGATGTCTTAAATACACATTTGTTTTGGTTGTTTTGTGACGTATTTCCGGATTTGAAAGACGTTTAGCACTATCAACAGTTTTTGTTGTTAAACCACCTAATGTTGGTGTTGAAACACGTTTCGTTGGACTAAATGTTGTACGATTTGTTGTTAAACTTTTATAATAAATACTACTGTCTTTGTTATTATTATTATTATTGTTATTGTTATTACACCCACACTTTGCATAGAAACTGCCACAGGTGTGTGATTTTTTGAATGGGGCGCGTTGTTCGCCAATTGTTGTTATTGTTGGTAGTGGTGGTGGTGATGTTAACAATGGTGCGCTGTTAACATTCAAGATCTCTTCTTGATGCGCACCACTATTGTTATCACTATCACTATTATTCTTATTAATAGAAATCATTGTTGTTATCGCTACTGTGAACAATTTCAAACTGGATAATTTTCCATACAATTGTCACCTTTATATATATGCATATATGATGTGTTTTATTGGTACTTGATCGGATTACGTATTTATTAATAAATAATGATGGATGTCTGTTAAAATAAACAATTTTCTTTTGAATTATTTCGTGGAGATTCGAGAAAATTTCTGAGTAAATTTAGATGATTTTTGTTTCTTCTATAAACAACAACGATTGTTGATGTCATCCAGTTTTTACGTAAGAGCAATCCTAGAAAATTCCAATAGAAATTTAGGGAATTTTTTCTTTAAAAATACATCAGCATTGTATACAATATGTTATTTTAAATTGTATCTTTTGTGCACTTTTATTGTTTGCTATTCACACGTTTCTGACCTGAGTTCAAGCAATTTTTGTAAGTCTTCTGTTTTTTGTTCTGTTTTGAGACACGATTGTCACCAAACTCTTTAAAATATCATTCTTTTCTTTTGAGAAAAACCGAAGAGAGAAAAAAAAGCGATTGTCTACTGCTAAAAAAAAACAAAACAAATAGAATTAATTTGATTAGAATGTGACGCTAAATTCAATACAAATAAATAAAGTGCAATTTTCGTTTTTAGGATAAATATTAATAAAATAAACAAACCTTGATTATAATCTTGTTTGAAATTTTTGAGTGAGAATACTTGAATGTACGTACAGTTGAATGGAATCAAATTCACAAATAGAAAAATTGATGTACACGAGAAAAGACGCGTATGATGACGATGATGATTATCAGCTTAATTTAATTCAATTTGATTCAGTAATGTTCAATGACCTTGGTTTTTTTTTTGTTCAATTTAACTGTTATCTATAGGTATAATCTTATCAGTTGTTGTTCAAAAATAGATTTTAATATATACCACCTACCTATCTAATAGAAATTATTTATATTTATTTTTATTAATTGCTTCTCCGTGAATAAACATTATCTCTATTGATTAAACTTAAAAATAAACTGGAATTTGTGGATAAAAATCTTTAATAACAATAACGCATCCACTACTTTCACATTGAACATTTTTTCTTAATGTTCCCACCTTCATTTCTTTTTAACTCTAATGTTTTTCTAACTCTTCAGAAAAAGGGGACTTTCCTAATTCAAATTAAAGAAAAATTAATTTTCTCGATAAAACTCGGATTTTTTAGACATTTTTGAAGCTTAGCGAGATGACTTGGTTTGTTATTAGAAATAATACGCAAAAGGATTTATCTGGAAACTCTACCATGTGGTTCGTCGTACTAAACAAATATTGAAATGTAAAGATATACCTCTTTGACCACAATTTTTTTTTTTTTTATATTTCTCAATGCAGTCCCGATTTACAATACTGGCTGTGTACTGTAAAAATTTGTAAACTAGACGAAGAGCAGACGTTCCTCTTTCAGGTGGAAAGAGAATTTATTGGCAATTTTCATAGAAAATGTGGTAGAAAATCTATCATATGGCTGACCACATTGCATCTGCATCTTTGGTCGCAAACTGTACCTTCAAATTACACTCCACACTGTCGGTTCTTTTTGTAAAAAAATGAATAGCAACTTACATTAGAAGTTAAGGTAGTAGTCTTTGGAAATTCAATGGACATACCCATCATTTTGTGCTATTTCTACTCTTTTCAAGTATGTACCTCCAATCTTGTAAGCTTCCTGAGTTTACTTCTTACTACGTTCATTTTATCCAACGTCCCCCTTTCTCTCCAGGAAGCTATCTCAAATACAATCAGACGAGTTTTTTGTATTCTTATTTGTTGGAAAAGAGAAAATGCCTTCTTTTGACTAGAGAAAGTCGCATCTATAGACGAAACACACGATGTAAAAGCTTGGTGTAGAACGATTTCCAAAACCGACCTAATTAAGACCTAAAATAATTTTTTTTTGCTGAAGACTATCAAAATCCTATCAATGATAATTTTAATCACAAAATACATTTTTAACTTCGCTAAAATTAGCGCTAACTTCTAACGATCTCATCTCTGTTTCTTTAAACTAAGGACTTCCATTGTTAATAAATAAATTGAAATCTGTACACTTGCCGAATTCGTCTGGGGCATCCACTATCGCTACATGTGCAAAAATCTCCAAAAAAAATTTCGATTATCATCTAGAAACAATCTGAAATTGATTATGGAGTCGTCAAAAATTGGCAATTTCGCTGTTGTGGCCCGGCGCATCCACCAAACTTCCACCATTACAAAACTTTCCAATTTCACCATAGTTTGTCCTTTTTATATTTGATAAAATTTTTTGAATAATTCCGTTGCTCTATTGCTAAAATTAAATTGAAAAAGTTTGGGAACGTATTCGGACTGTGTCGGCGTCGATCGTTTTTCTAGTAGAGTCGTCGCGACGCCGCTGCTTAAGTCATGAAAACGATGCTATTTATTTTAAATTTAGTAGTAATCCACACAGTTTCATTGAAATTGGAATTTTCATAGAATAAAAAAGAAATTTAGAACAAACACTAAACAAGTGAGTATCTTTTTGAATATTTCCCAAAAATATAATTAACCAATGTAAAATAAAAATCTCTAAAAACCGAAATAGTGGAAAATTCCTTGATAATTGCATTCGCTTCATTGTAAATTTTCGAATTTCAATCGGAAATTTCATATAATTACCGTTTAATACGAATTAACGTGGATGAATGTGTGCAATTATGATAATAGCGGAACGTGAGTAACACCTGTTGACGTACAGGTATGTTGCTGAAATTTCCTGAAAATCAACCTTGAGTCATTTTCAAAATATTTTGTTTTACAGTGAGATTTATATATTTTGGCAAACAGTTAATATCCTAACGTTATAAAAAATCAGTGATCAAAAAAAAAACACACAAATTTTACTTGTGCATAGGAAATTCAAACAATTCTATTTTTAAAAAATTGTTAAATCCATCTCTGCCAATGTACTGGACATGGGCTTTACAAATGGCCAATTGCCAGATGGTTGTTTCAGAACAAAATACTATAAATTATAATAAAACAAAACAAAAAAAAAAAACGAAACGAAAAACAAGAAAGAATCTTGCATCAATAAATCATTAAAACAGGCCTAAGTAGTAATTTGAATATTTTAAGACGCACATGCGCTTTTTGCTTGCATTTATCCCAAATTGGCACACGTACAGTGATCCCTTTTTTATTCACCAACTGCCAGGCTTCAATTACACCCAATTATTTATCGATTAAAAGAAAAATAGAAAAAATGAAAACATGTTTACAACTTTATTCGACTTCATTCGTACAATTTGTGGTAAATTGTTACCAAATTATATTAAATCGATAGATGGGTAAGTCCCCGAATTATCAAAACAATATAATAATTGTGAAACCCAAAAATAAAACAAAAGAAACTAACTGACAATATATTTTTTCTTTTATTTTGCTATAGACAAAATCCTGAAAATTTACAACATTTAATAATCGCAATGTATTTCCTAATGGATTCTAAATTCAGGTAGTTGATAACTGTTATCATTTTGTGTCTTGTTTAAATTTTTCATATTGCATTCGAATTTTGCAATTTCCCATAATTTCAATTTTGATAGTGTTCAAAATGGATTTTAAAAGACTACCCAGTTTTATTTATGGTCGAGCTGAATCCAGACTGGAATTATGCCAAATAGACAGTTGTTTAAAACTGATACACCACACTCAACGTGTGTGTTTTTTTTCCGTCCTCTCTACACTTGTCATATCTATTTGTGAAAAAAACGCTATTTCCGTTATTGACGACACTAATAATGTAATTGATTAATTCACACCAATACACTTCCTATTTATTATTCATTTCGATTTTGTTATTAAAAACATCAGTAAACAAAATCTGATTTGTTTATTATTATTATTACAATAAATTTGCGCATTTTCCAGAAATAGCAACAACACATCGAGTAGAATGTCTGATAAACAAGTTGCACTAACCGATTCAGGAAATCAAGAATTCGAACAAGAAACCACAGAAGAGACCACATTATCTGAAGTAATTACAAATAACAATAAGATTTATTTGTTGATGATTGCAATGATTTGTTTATTTTCTAGATATCGAAAGATCTAGGTAATACGAAGATGATGGAGAAGAAGGCAACCTTTGAAGGTACATCGAACACATCGATTGTTGAAGATAATGCCAGTAAAAATATACAAAGTAGCATGAATGTGCAAGAGAGTCAGAGTGTGGAGAAAACTGTAACTGAAAATCGACAGGTAACAAAAATCTCATCATCACATAGTTATTCGATGGAACATGAAGAAACGGAAGAATACGAATATGAGTGCTGATTAGAGATGATTTAAACAAAAATTCTCCATTGTTATTATTACACATTTCTTTTGCAAAATTCAGATGAACAAACAATGGATAATTTTTAAGGGCAAATCTTTTGAAAACTCCACAAGAAACATATATTTTGCTTTTTCCAAAATAATTCGCTTAAATGGCGGCAACGTGATATAGCAAAAGACGGGGAACTTTTTTTTTTGAAAAAAATAAAAACAAAATTTTTGGAAAGTTATATAGAACTGATTCTTGATCAATTTTGGATTGTTTTTTTTTCTCTCTTTATGTGTCCTTAAATGTTGTATACAGTTTCTCCAACAAATAAATGTGTTTCAAATTTGTTTTGTTTCTGTTTCTTGTTCATTTCTTTAAAACTGAGCTTCAAAATGTTTCAATTAGTCTCAGTTCTATATAGCTAAGAATTTAAAACAATAAACAATATTAACACATAAAAATTGCAACATTTTGAAGCTGATCCTTGTACTTTTCCTTCAATTAGGAACTACCAACAACAACAACAACAACAAAAACAAGTTTATCAGACTTTTATAAACCATTAGAACCGATCAAACCATTTGAACCATTGAAGCCATTTGAACCATTGAAACCATTCGAACCACTACAACCGTTCGAGGCTCTACAATCAGTCGAATTAGTTAAACAAACACAAAATAACAATAATAGCGAGATTGTAAATAAAAATGGAGTGAATTCAAATAAAAATTGCGAAATTAAAGAAGAAAACATCAAGAATTCATTAAAAGAGATCATAAACGATCTAGACAATTACGTCGAGACGGACAGAATGAAAGAAACAACAATTGAGGAACGCATAATTAACGGTTTCCACGAAAAGAAAGAAGAAATTAAAGCAGAAAATCAAACAAAGGTTTGTAGAAAAATTCAATCCGTACACAAACTTAAGTACACTAGCAACAACGGCAACATCATCTGCCGTTTTTTCTAATGTACTTATCATGGTGTACCGATTTTAATAAAAAGACGAATTTAAGAGAGAATTTTCATTCAAATAAAAAAAATGTTATAGAGTGAGACACGTAACGATAATTGGGTCGCCCATTTACCATCAGTCTTATCAAACAAACCGCGTCCACAATCACTGCCACCTGACACATTCAGCCAAATCAATTTCACACAGGTATACACATTTTTGTGCCCGTTTTGATTGTACCCAAGTATAGTTTAAAACGTTTTTGATGGAACAGTCTGTAGATATCCCACCGAAACTTGTTTGTTATAGTTTTTAATTCGTGTTGCATTCGGTGGGACACCTGGTGGTTGATTTCTTTGCTATCTAATATTTTTCATCTGTTTTTAGATTACGCAAGATTTGAAAAAACAATTCAACAACTATAATAATAATAATAATAATAATAATGATCAGGTCAGTATATTATTTTAATTTTATATTGTTTTAGAATTTATGATAATTCTGAAAATAATTATGTAATCTTTGAATTTTGAAATAATACAAAACACCATGAATAAAACACATTTATTTAGATGTGTTTGAATAGGAGAACAAAACACTGGATGATATTTTTGGATTCTATCCAGATTTCCAACGCCTTGTATATTTTCTAGCAGATTATTTCTAGACGTGTGTTACACCAACAACCATACCGACATTACGTCGTCTTTTTGAAATAAATAATAAATTAAAATAATGGAATTAGCGATAAAAATCTGTACTAAAGACTAATGTTGTTGTTTGTGTGTTTTTTATTTTGAATTTATTTAAATATTCTTCCAATCTGTCTTCAGTTATATAAACCAAATGTGTCTGGTTATTGCGTCTTTAACTACAATTTAATTTGATTGCTTTTTTTCTATAGTTAATCACCCAAAATATAAACAAATCATTAAATTAAAATAGTGAAGATTGAATTTCAGAATAATAAAATGGGTTTATTGAAGAAAATGGTTGATACTGAAAATTATTCATCAACAACAACAACTAGTTCATATCAAACTGTAGCTGAAGTGATTGAATCACAGCGGGGTTTTAAACCGTCTGATAGAAAAGATCCACTAAAAAAGGAATTTCTCACTAATTTAACACAAAGAGTATTCAAAGTACAATTGGTGAGCCTATAACGTTTGCCAAAAATTCCAATCGCCCCCATTAAATTCCCAAACTTTTTTAATTGAAATTTTGCAAAATTTCAAACAAAATTTCTTATAAAAAATTTCAGGATGAAAATCAACCATTACTGCAACCGATCAATCTGGAGAAAGTCTTCACACCAGCTGATGGCGAACAGATTCAGCCCAAGAAGACTCGTAAGTTCGCGATTAATTCTTTGTGTTGTTGTTATTTTGTTGGTGGTTTTGGTATGTGGTAGGAAAGATGTTCGCCTCGTCAGCCTTTTACGCGAAAGGCCTCCATCCGACTGTTGAGGAACAAGTGGAATTAGCGAAGAGGATCTCAAGTTCTTTGAGCGACATCAGCAATCAAAGCAGTAAAGGACAATCGATGTATGTGAATCGGAAGAAACGATCAGTTAAATGGGTCCATGAAGGTGAAGGTAATTATCTAATCTATCAAATATCCCATACAAACAAATCCGAAATTGTTATTGATCAATTATCGGTTGTATTCGTTGGGACGTTAAGTGGATTATGTTTTGAAAAGTTGAGCTGTCGTCATGAATGTGTTAAAAATTTATTATCAGTGCCAACAATTTGCAAGTCAGGAGAGTGTAAAGCGATAAAAATAAAAAATGTTATTAGGACACATTCACATTACATCTAAATTTAATTTTCTTTTAACAACAACAAAAAAACATATCAAATTAATTAAATCTTGTGACAGGATTACGTTCAGAAAACAGTACAGAATACAACAGTCTTACAACAACATCAAATGAAACCAAAGATCCATTAAAGCTTGTTATGAATCCACATGGTCAAGTTCAAGACATTAACACACTAAGAAAACAAGGTTTCAATGTTGAACCAGCTCTATCACCTGATGTATGCTTGGAAATTGTAAAAGATCTAAATTCACCGAAAGGTAAAGGTGCGGAATTATTTGCGAAACGACGTAAAAGATCTGAGAAATGGGTAGTTGGTGAAACGAATGGTACACGACCACCAACATCAGTACCTGATATTATACCATCAACACCGACACCAATTCTATCACCGCTACCACCGATCAGTAATATTGTGCCACAAAGTTATCTACCGGAAACAGCGCAAAGGATGCAACACAAGGAAAAATTGGATGAAATTCAAGTATGTTTAAATAAATTAAATTGTCGATATCTATAATTAAACAAATAAATGAATTATTAGGAGAAATTCACGCGTCCCCGTGTCAAATTGGTGAAATCACCATGGGATGCAGCCTTAGAAACTGGATCTGTAGATGCAGCCTTTCAGGATGTAGCACCAGTATGGCCGACCAAAGGCAGCTATGTGGCACCCGTTGTCAATTCATACGAGCAAGCATTGAAGAATGATCAATTGGATTCATGGCGACATCAAGCAAATCATGAACAAGATCAGAAGATTTTCGCCCATAATCCAGCTTACAATAGCAATAGTATTAATAAGATTGTTGATAATTTACAGAAAGGCATCAGTAATGTTGATATTTATAAGCCGAAACTACCTCAAGCGTGGAATTCAGCAGGAAACAAACCACAACAATACAGTAAGTATTTGCTTCAACTGAATAAATTGTTGTAATTCTATAAAGCAAACAATTAACTTATAATTAGGCAATATTCAGCTTGCTTTCACTAACATCGCACAAGCCCAACCAAGCTCTTCTGCTTCTACTAACGATAATCCGCAAATTAGCCAAGACAATGATTTAAATGAAACTGAAAACAATCAGGAAGAAGATGCCGGAAATAATCCGGAAGAAATACAAGAGAATTCAGTAATTTTGATAGAAGAAGATAATAATAAAGATGAAGAAGAACCGGAAATAGTTCGAATAACATCACCATTTCCAACAATACCGGATTTAACACTAAATCCGAAGATCCTCGACGAAGAGATTGAGAGAATCCGTTCAAGTCCTATACCGTTCAAAATTGGCCCCATCGAAGAAAGTCCAACTGATAACATTGAACAAATTGATAACGAAACTGATAATGAATCAAATGCAAATCTACCATTTCCAACAATACCGGACATATCGAAATATTTGGAAAAGATCGAAAGACCCAAATTTCAGTTTTCAGTAAAACACGATTATAGACATGTTGACTTAAATAAAGAGAAATACGAAATCAAGGATCCTTTAAGGAATTTATCACAATTACCGGAAAAACCGGAATTCAATTTTGCACCGGTTAAGCCGGATTTAAAAATTGTCGAAAATACGGTTTCGAACAGTTTAAATTCAACATTACGTACAATACAATCGGAAAAATTCGAAAGTGAAGGGCATTTTAATGCAAGTCGTTCGTGTTCACCATTTCCGGTTTATGTGCCATTTGTCCGGACAAACCAAGAAACAGAAAAACCGAAACAAGAAATTCCAGTTGTTGAAAATATTCAGAATGTTGTTAAAAGTAATGATGAAAATAATAATGAAATTGATGAAGAAGAAAGGCGAAGAAATGAGGAACATTTAAGAAATGTAACATTATCGGGAAATCGTGACAAAATTGAAGCTCTAAAAGGACAAAAAGGGTGTTTCACAGAACTGAAAAACATCAAAAATGCTTACCATCAAACTGATAAAGATATCAATAAAGTTAAACCGAAAATATTGAAACAAACGAAATTTGATAATGAAGTTATGCAAATTCTTGAAAATATGAAACAGACACGTGAAGGAAGTGTTGATAACACTGACCAACTTATCATTACTGAAACTAATAATAAAGAACACCACATTAATGATAATACAGATATTGAAAATGAAACTACGACTACTGAAAATCAAGTTGTGATAAATGGTAGGGTTGTAGGTGGTGAAAATCAAAATAAAGCCGCTGAAAACGAGAATTCAGCTGCTGTAAATGAGAAAAGAAGTGCTGAAAATATGCAAGATTTGAAAAAAACTCAAATTGATGAAAGTGTAAAATATAGAAAACCGCCACAAGCGATAATAGGTGCACGTCCGATTTTCAGTCAAGTTGACATCAATGAGGAATTTCAGAAAGCTTTTGCTAAGCGCCAGATACCGAAGAAATTCAGACAAACTACCACAAAAATGGATAAAACCACTACTGATTATAGCAACAAGAATAGCAATATAGCAACTGTAAGTACAAATATCGATAAAAACACAACTGATAACAACAATAATAGGAATATAGCAACTATTAGTACAAATATTAATAATGAAAATATAAAAATTGTTAATAATATTAGTGATAATTTAACAAATCAATACGAACTGAAAAGTGAGAATAAGACAACTGAAATGGCACATGTTGAAACGATTGCACTAAACCATAATGAAGAAATTGAAAAAATCTATTATCAACAAGAACGCGAATACAACATTGATTTTCAGGCAATTGAAGAAGAGATCGTTTATCCTGAAAATTCCCCAAATAATAACAATAATGAAGAGGAATATGTGACAATTCCTGTAAAATCATTGATAAAGAATTTCGAGAAATCAACAATGCCACCATTACGTTACAAACACATCAGTCAATCTTATCCTGATATAAGTGAGAAACTACCATCACCGAATCATAATTTTGATAATACCGTTGATAATAAGGATAATTACAGAGAAGAATTATTAACCGAAGCTGAAAGAGAATTTAATAATTTGTTTTACATAGCAAATTCGACAGTTGAAACAAAATATTTCACACCAGACTCACCAAAGACTTTACAACAATCTGAAAATAGTTCATTTTGTAAATTTGAAAAATCAACAATAGAATTGGACAACAATTTTACAGGCAAGCTATTTATGTCGTGTGTGTGTGTGTGTGTCCGTCTTCTCACTTCCGTATTGCCGTCTATTTTTATATTAATTGTACATTTTGTTGTGGCCTTTTATTTTATTATTGTCCAATATAGAAGATCCCGTTTATTTTCAGAAGCGTCACCATTATCGCCAAGTTTCAAATCAACAGCCACCCCGCAAGTGTTTGTGCCGAAAGAAAGCCCTTATTTGAATGAGAATCAATCACCCTTTGATTATAATACACAACTACCACCATTACAACAACAACAACAACAACCATCAAAACAAACGTATCGCAAGTTTGATTATAATAATTGTCAGAATTACAATACGATACCGAAAGGTTGGGGACGAAATTCTTATCCAGCCACTTTCAATGAACCCATAACGGATTTTTGATTTGATTTGATTTGTTCTATTTTGCTCGTTCTGATTTTATTGTCGTCGTCATGAGTTGGAATTAATTACTTTTTGTCTTCTTCATTTGTTGTAATAATTGCAAACTTATTGAGAGTGATTGCACAATTATTGTTAATACAGTATGGATTAAAAATCGTCTTACTATTAATTTAGTAAAATGATGTTTTAACATGCTGTTATCTATGTATATGTTATAAATATTATATTTAAAAAGGGAATATAATGTAGCTTTTATTGTTGATAAAAATAAAACGAACATTTTGTTGAGGTTTTTTTTTTTATTTTTTGGATTATTCTCAATACGTTTCGATGAATGCCATAACAATAAAATAAATACTGATTATACTACCCAATATCATACCAAGAAATCCAATAATAACAATTAAATAATCGATAATCTTTGCACTTAATTTTGTTTCTTTATCATAAGCTAGAATTTCTAATAATGGTGGCATTATTAACGCCAATATTGTACCAAAGATACAACCAATCAATGATATGAACAACTCTAGAAACGGGATGAGATTAGCCACGGCATCTGCAACAAACAATTTTTTTTTTGATTTTTAGACTTTTCCTTGGGAAAGTCATCATGGGACGACTGTATAGCAAATTTTCTCAAATTCTTAGTCTTAAGGCTCTCATGCACACTGTGGAAATCCTGTGAAGGGCAACTGTACAGTTCTGGACTTCGGGATTCCCTGAATACCGCCTCAGCCACACACGAGCTGGCAATCTGGGGAAAAACTGAATACCACCAACCAGAGGTGCGGAATGGACCAGTTTTATCCTTGGATACAGTAGGGTCAACCATTTGCAAAAACGCATCTATCCTGCCAAAGACTTCTTGAAATTCTCGACTCAGGCTGAACTAACTAAACTGAATTGAGGCAAAGCCACACATACTCCGGCAGTTATTTCTCACCGATTTTTCATTCTTATCCGGCCAAAACTGCACAGTTTTTTACCGCACACGTTCCGGAAATGCTAAACGCCCGAATTGTACAGGATTTCTAGGGTGTGTATGGGGGCCTTTAGTCTTAATCATTAATCACGTACAAGTGATTATTACAGGTACAGTTTTGTAAATGTAAATCGTCAAATTCGGATACTTGAAAGGTCCGTATTTTTCATAAAATTTCGGATAAGTCACCTCAAAAGCAACATAATGATGTAAAACGTAAGTTGCTGCTATAGCAAGAGCCATCAGACCTTTAACACACTGCGATAATCTATAAAATTGATAATAAAAATAAATAGCTGTTGGCTTTTTTTTTTGATAAATCAATAAGATACGCTTACATTTCTTTTTCTGGCATATTCAAAAAGACACTCCCTTGAACATCTTCACCATATTTATAATAAGACAAGAAACCAACAGATCCATATAAAAACAAAACAGTTATAAAACCAATATTTAATACGCCCAATGGTTTGGTAAATGATCTAGGATTGCCCATTTCGTTTTTTAATGGTAACACCTAAAAATTCTTTGCAAAATATTTGAAAAAAAATTGGGGAATAAAGAAATAAAATGTACAAAAGTGATGCCTTCGAAGGCAAATAAAGCTGTACCAAATGCTAATGGTACTCTTTCTATATGTTTGGTTATCAATGGTCTGTCTGATATTGGTCCTAGATCTTGTGATGTATAATAGAATATAATACCAATACCGATCCATAATAAAATATTTGCAATTATTGATAATGGTACTAAAATTTTAAAATTACTCAAACATAGCACTGCCAGAAGCATTGGTAGAAAAATTATCAATAACATATATTGTATCTTGAAATCATAACCATTAGCTGCTGTTATCTACAGAAGAATTGTAAATAATAGCTTGGACTGTTTGCTTTCTTTTTAAGATAAATCGTACTTCAACTAAATGATCAGCTACAAACAGATAATAAACACAACAAAAACTCATTTCGGTTGCATAAATGAAAATGTTGGTTAGACGTCCAACCATTCTACCATGTTTTTGTAATTTTGGAGGACCATCAAGGAATGTATATTCAACCGTTTCAGAGAAATCCGGCCGTACTTCTATTGGTTCCTTTTGAGCAACTCGTTTCGCACAAACCACCTATATAAGTGTATAAAAATCGCTAATTAATCGATTTGTTTATTTTAAAAATATAACTGTACTAGTTTATGTTGGCAAACTAAATTAACCATGCCGAAAACCATCAATAAAATAGGACCAAATAATATGCCGCTGTTCTTATAAGCATCACCCATCGCAAAAATACCAGTACCGACATATGCTTTAACGAAATGCATAAAAGTTTCACAATAACTGAAATAAAATTTGTTTAGAAGTTTGTGTGATTCGGATTGTAAAAGTGTACTTTGTTGGTGGTTTCTCGCCAGTTACACTCTCCGTGTCGGCTGTTATATTGAATCTGGTAAAAAAACAAAAACAATTTTTGAAAGAATTGATATAATCAATAATATCAGTACTAACACTCGTTTTTGGTCTGTATCGGGTTCAGGCATGATTTTTGTTAATTTTCAACCTAAAAATTTAACAGCATTAATAATTATTTCAAATTTACTGACATTGATAGAAGTGGAAATTTCAAAAATGGCGCTTTATTTTGTTTTCGAACTCACCTCATTTATTTTGAAAATAATCGAATATTTTTGTTTTTATATCATTCAATTAATCCAAGATTGCAATTATTAACTTATTCTTTATTGTTTGATTTAATAAAAATGATTTTCGAAGAGGATTTTCTTTAAAAACCATAATCGGTAAATTTAGAGAAAAATTGTGCTGTTGGCAAAGCTGCATTCTTTGTGTTTCAGCGGGAAAATCAAAACACAATAAATTTCAATAAATAT